>JACTOM010000933.1:10823057-10975916 GCA_015832385.1 Elymnias hypermnestra
GCAGTGCATGCTGGAGTGTTGGTGCCAACACTTATGTATGGTAGTGAAAGTTGGGTATGGCAGAAGAATCACAAAAGTAAAATAAATGCGGTAGAGATGAGAGCGTTGAGAAGCATGAGTGGATTAAAACTGAGTGACAGAGTAAGAAATAGTGTGATAAGAGAATATTGTGGTATAAAAGAAGACGTAGTGACTAAAATTGAGAAAGGTATGCTTAGATGGTTTGGGCATGTAGAGAGAATGAATGAAAGGATAAATGTTCTAAATTAAATAAACCTATGAAAACACAGTATATAAAATAGGAATATCTTTAGGGCACAATGGAATCCAGGATAGTTCCAGATAGTTACATATAAATATATTCTTGTATCGAAAAGTCCTATCTATACTAATATTATAAAGAGGAAACATTTGTGTCTCTGTATGTATGTTTGCAATGTTTTCACAAAAAAACAAGCTGTATTTTTACTGAGTGACATAGGCTATATCACTTTTTAAAAAGAAATAGGGATCCCTAATAAAAATGTATTAATGTAGTCCAAGGTGCGAATGAATTAGTCACAAAATTTGTCATTACATGCACTGCAGAAGCTATTGATGATAGAACAAAAAAAATTTCTACAGTATTATAGAATGTATTAACATCTACAAAAACTCTGTGATACCATACGTCCAACAACTGTAGTTATGGCGCTATAACTTTTTGGCATTTGAAAAGTTATTGAAAAAAAGTGCCCACAATAATCAAACCATATTATTTCTCATCCTATTAAATTATATTGTGATTAAAACCATTTCAATACCTGTAAAATACTTTTTAAATTGTTACTCTACTACTACTGTATTTTATTCACGTGTCATAAATACATAATCTGAGTGAACTTTCCACAGCCACGAGATCAATACCTACGCGGGTGAACCGTGGGGCATTACTATCCAATCTATATATTTACCGCAATTTTTTGCCGCTTGATCTGATCGCATCTCTTAATCTCCTCTTTAATAGCCATTTCTGTCTGTGCATGGCATCCGGTATGTGCTTGTAGGAAATTATCGCGATAGATATGATCTTCTTCCAAACAATCCCACAATTTAGCTAAGCGCTCCCGTAATTCTAATACCTGTAAAAAATATATTTATTACCTTTTGTACAGTACAATGGTAGAAAAAAGTGCGAGCGTACAAAGCACGCATGACAGAAGTGAAACTTCTTTGGAAAACAAACTTTTAAGTCTTGTTTATATTTATACATATCTAAAACTTTAGATTTTCGAGACTAATTATAGGGAGGGAGAGAATAATTAATAAAAATAATTAAAGTGAATAAAATACATTTAAATCAATTTAAATTTCTCAAGACTTTTTGAATAGTAAAAACACATAACTTCAACACTCAATTCAAATTTATACAAAATCACTTTAAATTATTTATTACTATAGAAAATCTATTTTTTAAGTAAACAAAAATGTCACGAGTTTTTCTGTCAATATTACGTTATTATGAAAAATAGTATATTACATTGTTAATGATGAGTGGCATATTAAAATGCCACATGTTATTTGTATATATTAAAACTACCGAACCTTCAAGCGAATTTGCAAAAAAATCCTGCACATCTTCGTGACGCAACCGTAATAATTTTACCCTCATGCGCTTAAAGAAGTTTCACTTCAAAAAACAAAAGTGGATTAATAGCTTTTTTTAACATTTGAAAATTCGAACAAGATATATTGTTAAGGCTATAAATGTATGTATTCTTACTCTATTGTTGGTCTGTTCATATTTCTCTTGCAGGTCCTGCCGCAGCATGGCCAACCGGTCCATGTTCTGATCGGTCACTTTAAAATCTACAGACAAAGATGTTGTCACCATTTGCTCAAATTTGTTTTGTGGCCTAATATGAAGTTTTTCTGAAAAAGAAATCAATGTTATTGCAAACACGCATAAAATAATAGTTGAAATAATGATGGGTAAAGCTACCTAACCATTTGCAAACACCATTAATAAAAGATTTTAAAAATTCATCTATGTCCTTTTTGCTGAAGAACACAGAAAGGAAACCTGTTTATCTGTGGAACAATTTTAGAATATATGTAACCTGCCAACATGAGAAGCACTATAGTGAATCTATAACATTTTCGCAACATTCTTTCCTATGAGCGAAGATACCTATGTACATCAATGAAATAATGTAAATTTATTTATTATCCAGCATCTCAGCTAGTACTTGCACCATTGAGCTTGTCATTTTACTTGCACTATATAATAACCAAGATATAAATGTCAGTAATAGAAATTTACTTGCCCATGATATCTTTGATTTCAACTTGGGTGTTCAGAAAAAGTTCAGCACGTTTATCTCTCTCAGTCTGTAGCACTTCCAAGTGGTGTTTCAGTTTATCTAATCTATCTTCTGTCGGTAAAGGCTCTTCTGCCAGCTCATGCATAGTCACTCCCAGTTTGTCTACTAGATCTCTTTGCCATTCAAGTAGCCTGTCCATTTTCATACGGCGCTGCTGAGCTTGAATTCTATACCTGTTTATATATAATAATTTACATAAAATGTTCACTGCAAAGGCAATTTTCACAAATTTCAATCAGAATGAAAGTATATAGTATACCAATGTAGTATCATTCAAAGTGTTAATTAAATCTCATTTTCTAATAATTAAAGCAAGTAACAGTTTATTCATGTTCCACTGCTAGGCTCAGGCCTCATCTTTTACAGGAGAGAGGGTTTTTAGAACATAGACACACTATACTGATCCAATGTAAGTTGGCATTGTTCTATGTTTTCCTTTACCCAATGACAATTTTTTGCAAGAATTCAATTCAGATTTCTGCAAGCTCCCACTGGATTGGTTAAAACAAGGGTTGTAAAGTGCTAAAAATACTGTACTATTTCAAGCAGAAGACATGGACACAAGCTAATAATATAGAAAAATTACCAAGTAAACAATTTTCTAAGCTGGTCTGGGTGAGATTATCATTATAAGGTTTCTTAATTAATACATGTTATACAATTAATAAAATAATTTAGACATGTGTGCAAGATATTTTCTCTCTCTCTCTATAGTATATAAGAATTATCAGTATCATGCAAGACCTTTCATAATTAATATAATACTTACACAGACAGTTGCTCCTCTAATGCGGTTTTATAATCATACAACATCATATCATCTTTAAAGTCTAACATGGTGATGTCAACTGAGAGGCATCTACTCAGCTCTTCTGTTTCTTCTTTTAATTCTAAAATTAATAATTTAATTATATAAAATTTTTAACTTTCATAAATGTATAATTCATTCATGATAAATAAATGTAGAAAAAAATATTTGTGAACTTTTCCAAAACACCAAAAACTATATCACTGATCCCTATTAAGAGAGTTTCATCTACAAAAACACTACTGTTCATATTGTTAAAAACTTGATAAAATCTGATATCTAAATAACAACAAGTATGAAACTTTTATTTCGCTTCTTATATTTTTAGATTGACATATTTTTTTTTAATTATTAATATTTAAGATTGTAAATTCGATATTGTGTATGCAAATATGTATGTAAATTTTACCATGTGATATTTGCACACCATATTATGGCAATACACCTTTACACTATCCCGACATGTACTAATTGTGTATTTAGCAATTAAATTATTTGAATTTAAAAATTGTATTTATCTGGTAGTGCATGTCCCCCAAACTTAAGACTCTCCTGAACAATTGTTGTGTTGTATATGCAACTTTCTTAACAGATAGATAGAACTCTTTATTGCATTCTACATTGAACAATATGTTACTAATAATCTAAGTAAAACATAAGACTTCATTGGTATATATCATCATTTATTGTATATAAGTAGTATATGATAGTATAAAATGATTTTAAGCATACACCACCTACTTTTTTGTTTACTATCTTTCTTTACTCTTGTTTGTAATAGATAGCTATAAAGCGACTAGACTGCCCTTTGTCTAGCCGCTTTTTAATATAAGTTTTAATCTTCTTAGTGTGTAGTAGAGTTGAGCATACAGGAATCAATATAAATATATCGATTCTGATATTATTATAAATACTTACTATCAACTTCTTGTTGCATTTCCTTTAATCTGTGTGTTGTCTCAGACACAACATCACGATGCAAGTCTTCTTCAATTGCCACTAACTTTCTAACGTTTACCACTTTAGTGTCTTCATCAACACCTAGATGAGACCAATTACACCAAAGCTCCTCCATCATAACAAGGATACTTCGGGATATATCGTGATGAACTTCATTACTAAAAAAATATGATAACGTCTATAAAAAACATATGTGATTCATTGGACGGGAAACCTGTTAAAATACAAATTCTTAGGCGTGTATTTAAGCGCCCTAAAGATCCAATTATACAAAATACTTAAGTAATTATAATAAGTACAAATTTAACTAAGCATATCTACGGTTCATTTAACAATATTTTTTGAAGTGTCTAGAAAATATAACTTACAATAATTTCTTAACCCGCTCATTTAGTTCAACCATTTTGACGATTAAACTCAACAGATGTTTTATAATTATTCCAAAAAAATGTCACAAACACCACGAATACACTAAAAAATCATCAAATTACAAATTAAATATCAACATCCAACAAGCGACTACGGTCCAAGACTACGTTACTTTTTAAAATGTACGTTAAAAACAAAATGTCGTTTGAATTGAAAGAGCATAGAGAAAAATATTCAAGAGGCCTCTTAACCCTGATTGGCTCAATTGCACAGCCGTCAGCCATACTTTTATTTACTTGTTTAATGGCCCTGGGTTCTAACTTTTTAAATTTAAAAAAGTCATATAACCATAAACCATCTATCTCAATTATTATTATAAATACAATGATTATGTAGCTAACACAATCGGTGAGATATTTTACATCACAGCGTCACGGAAATATTAATAAATTATTTGGGATTTTAGAAACACGCCTTGAACATAAGCAGCAATAAGAGACTACTTATGAGTTAGATACTTATTAGTAGCCAGTCTCAGTCAGTCTGCTTAGAATTAGTATTAACCCTTAAATGCATAAAGTAGTAAAACTGCAACATACCATTCAAACGACCATAAAATTATTAGTATGAGTTCAATGCATGCTGTTGCAGGATTATTACTATCATGGTGATATATTTAATCGAGTGCCAACACACTTTTTTTCTTCACGACTGTCAAATTTAAATTTACATTGACAAATCAAAGCCGATCGTAATTTTGGAGCGGATGAAAATTGTGTATTTGCTTTGCAGTGTAATTATTTGGTTTTCGAAGGTACGTTCAAACAAAATTAGTTATTTTACGTAATAATTCATCTTCTTTTCAGTACAATTTATAAGTTATAAAAAAAACTTTTGGTGTGTTCGGAAATTTTGTTTATTTTGTTGTTGTAAATCTGCAACAATATGCATTTACTAGAAAATGTCCCTGTTTAGTTACTAACTATCACTTTTATTGGTTTTCAGATGCCATACTTGAATCAAAAGCAAATAGAAGAGTATTTAGCTCTAATAAATGATGGAGAGATTTCGGAAGATGATCTTGAGGACTCGGATACAGAAGGTAATGAGAATTTTTATGAAAATGGAGACGATTTGCTTCACGATCTTGAGAGTCCATTAGAAGAGGAAAATGATGACCCCGATAATGATCCATTCATGGCAGGAGACCCGCCATTGATAAATGAAGCTACAGCAAATGATCAAGTGCCACAGGTGCCATTCCCCTCAACAAGTCAAGCTAGTCGCCGAGCAACTATGAGAGGACTCGTATGGAAGGTAAAAAAAATTGTTTTGAATTCTGACCAGACAGCTTTTCATGGAGACACTACATACCCACCTGAACTGAAGGATGAGGCTACTACTGGTACTCCCTATAGTATTTTTTCACATTTTATTACATCATAAATAGTTCAAAGGATTGTGGAAGAGTCTAATTTGTATTCCGTTCAAAAAAATGTGACTAAACCATTAAATTTATCTGAAACTGAGCTAAGAAAGTTTATGGCGATACTGATATACATGTCTGTTATAAAATATCCCAATGTACGGCTATACTGGTCAAATACTGTAGGTTTTCAACCAATCAAGGACATAATGACTATCAACCGATTTGAGACTATTTCTAGATTTCTACATTTCAACAATAACTAGCTGAGGTATTAGCTAAAGTAAATAACTCATTTGAACTCTGCAACAAAAGAGGAAGGCCAAGTACCAGCAACAGTGTTGAAATGGAAATATAAGCAAAAAAAAGGAGAGGACCAGCTCAACATATTCCTCCTAAGGACATAAGGACTGATAATGTTGGTCACTGGCCTGGTAATTGTGTTCGCAGCAGATGCAAAATGCCTGGATGCAAGGGATACACGCAAAACAGGTGTGAGAAATGTGGAGTAGCTCTTTGTCTTACCACAACCAAAAATTGTTTGAAAAATTTTCATATGTAGTTATTGTCTAGTGAGTGCATAGTGTTGTAGTTCTGCAACAAATGGTTTTTAATAAAAATAGCTATGAAAATAAAAAAAACTATTTTTTTTATTATTTTTCCCTAAATCAGCATATTCATGGCTCCAAAATATATTTTTTCTCGGTCTAAAAATAAAATCATGCATTTAAGGGTTAAGCGCTATATGGCACTTATGTACCTAAAAACCTTATGCAGCTAATAAAAAATTATCTTCTAGATAAAATTGCTACGATGTACTGATAATAATTTAATGTAACCTTTTTGGAGTTATACTTCTTTTGGCGCGTTAGGAAAAAATTATGAGAGTAATTTTTGACTATGCGTACGCACACCGTCACAAGAAACCGATGCCCTGAAGTTAGCTATAGTCAAATTTTTAGTTTTTGAAAAGATTTTTATCTTGTTACGCCAAAAAAGTATAACTTCTAACCCGTATACATAAGAACACACACATTTTTTGGCACATTGAAATCTTTTTTGTAACTTTTATATTGTAATTAAAAAGTAATATCTAAAGTTACTATTGAATGTTTTGTAAAATTGAATAAGAATGTGCATTGCAATAAATAAAAAAAAACCTTTTCACTTTTATAAAATTATTTCGATATAAAATATTAGTTGTCTGTAAAGTTGGTTTACGGATGATAGCATCCTAAGAAATCATCAATGTAAAATTGTTATTATATTAAACAATGGAAACCACCATAGATAATACCTATATATAGGAAACCACCATTATCACATCAAAAAATTTTCACGTTATAGCATTCCAAATACGGAGACAAAAAGTCTAGAACCAAGAGCCGTAAAACAAGTTTATACAAAAAGAAGCATTCATTCGAGTTGGCTTAAAAATAATGGTGAAGTAATTGAAAGATTTACAAATTACATTACGTTTTAGAAGATAATTTAATGAAATATAATAAGTTTGTTATATTTAAAATACTTATTCATGAAATTGTACTAGTTATGATGATTCTGCAGCCACCCATATATTGATTGATTTGTATAGAGTCGACATCTAAACATTAATATTATAAAGAGGAAACATTTGTATTTTTGTACTTTTGTACAAAAATACACATGTTTCCTCTTTATAATATACTTAGCTTTTGTACACTGTATATGTGAATCTATGTTTATAATGTTTTCACACAAAAACTACTGGACCGTTATCAAAAGTTTTTTTACCATTAGAAAGCTGCATTTTCACTGAGCGACATAAGCTATGTTACTGTCTATAAAATGGGTATCCCTAATAAAAATGCGTTAATGTAATGTACCCAAGGTGTCATAAATTTAGTCACAAAAACTGTCATCGCGTGCGCTGAGGAAAATATTGGTGATAGAACAAAAAAGTCCTCCATTATTATAGAACGTATTAATATCCCTAAAAAAGTCCACAATAAAGTATGTCCAAATACTGTAATTATATCACTATAACTACTTTTTTACATTTTAAAAGTTAATAATAGTGCCGCCAATAATCAAACTATGTTATTAATTCCTCTGTTTTAATCTATAAAGACCGTTTAAATACCTAAAAAATACTTTTTAAATTATTGAAATCGGACATTCCATTTGAATGGAATGTCCGATTTCACGAATAACGAATTTAAAAATGTCAATCTAAAGATAGTAATGTTATAATATAATGTAGTAGTATACCTATGGTCATATTCATTTTGTTTGCGGTAGGTATACTATTTTATTCACATGTCTCCACTACCATGGGATATTGTTAGTTGTATATAGTGTTATGATATATGGTATGCATATATATTTAAAATATACGATTTTTTTTAAGTACCTACCTAAAAGTCATCGCGATGAAAAAAAAAATAATGATTCATCAAGTTGATGAAGCCATAGCGCATATTATTAGCTTCATATCTTGCAATTCATAACAAAGGTTTTACCGGTTGAGACATCGTCACCGGTGGCAATTAAAAGCAATACATATTTCCTTTGACGACATTACAAAACTTACATAAATGATGAAGTATATACTTAATTATTGAATGATGTTAGCATTGTTCGCTCCTTTTCTCCTTTGGTATTAATTAATTACTAAACTACACCTTACTTCATTGTCTGATATTACATAAACGTCTGAAAGTTCCGTTATTGAGGAAGCTTCGGGATAAAAGCAGCCAATGTGTGCAGCCAACTCGGGAACCTTTTCACATGGAAGGGCCACAAATGTTATAAGACGTGTATATTTATTAATACTGGATATATAATGTGTAAGTCTATTATATTGATATACATTTATGCCCCTAATATATGCACGTAGGTGTATGTATTTTGTAGTTATATTATCATTACAATAGCTGTGTTTATTTTCTGGATTAAGTTTTATGGTTTTGCACTTACCCAATGATGTTAGTAGTCGTTAGTTTCTAAAATTCAAAGTTTTTCTGAAGGAGTTCGCCCCAAGCGATAAGGCCAACTTTGTACACAATTTTCTCGTATTATTTGTTTTATCTCTTTTAATATTTTGTATTTTTTTTATTTTGTGTGCATTGAGTAATAAATAAATAAATAAATAAGAATATTCGTGCGTGCCACAAATGTTATACGGATATTGATGCGGGCCAAAAATGTTATTAGGATATTGGTGCGAGCCACAAATGTTATAAGGACATTGGTGCAGGATAAAAATGGTAAGAGGACGTTGGTGCAGGTCAAAAAAGTTATTAGGTTATTGGTGCGTGCCACAAATGTTATAAGGAATTGGTGCGGGCCAAAAATGTTATAAGGATATTGTTGCGTGCCACAAATATTATAAGGACATTGGTGCGAGTCAAAAATGGTATGAGAATATTGGGGCGTGTCACAAATGTTATATGGACATTGGTTCGTGCTACAAATGTTGTAAGTAATTTGAATGTTAAGAGGCCAATGGCGTGGGCTGCATTTTTTATTTTTTTTTGTAGTTTTAATCATATTTATCCTAACTTATATTTGCATGGACTGCAGATCGCTGGTTTGTTTCCCCTGGATTATATCATCAGCTATCCGCCAGAAGAAGCTACGTCAAAATCTGTTTATAACAAATACTTTAAGCCATATAATTATAACATAAACTCTCTGCCAGAGAACGTCATAATGAAATTGTTCTACCTATTTCAGAGATTATCGGGAACAAACAGACAAAAATTGCAGTAAATTTCGTATAAGTATAGTGTAAACTCCATTGCATTTTATTAAGGGTAGAAAAATTTGTATAGATGTTAATATGAACACAATACGAGTAATGGTGCGAATAGTCCCGGATTCGATTCCAAAAATAACAATTTAAGTACTAGCATTATAATATGACTTTGTTTTGTATATTGTATTAAAATAGTAAATGATACTTTAGAAAGTTATAATTACGTATTCAAAAGATAGCTTAAGTATAAAATGCAAATCATTAGAGATTGGAGAACGATTACCCGTGGCTACTTACTATTACCCAACGTATCAAAATCTCGTCACGTCACACTTATTGAGCGTTACGCTACAAAATCGCACATCCGAGAAGCATAGATAAATATATATAATGTTATGATTTTATAGCCACTGAATCTTTCTCTTACGGTTCTATGCTGAGGCTTCGTCTGACATTAATTACCTGGAAAACTTTGTAATGTAATTTTCTCACCATAATATAAACTATAAATCGATCGTGCTCTTTTTTTAGTTATCCTTATAACTTGAACTAAAAATCAAATGCTTTGATCGATCATTTATTAATTTAGTATACTATGTTTCATTTTTTTTAACAACTGTAATTAATTTAATTTATAAACTAAATAAAACTACATATTACATCAGTTTATATACGAGGATAAAAAAATTACAAATAAAATAAAATTGCCGCATTCAAATTGCTGTCCATAGGGTGTGTTACTAAAATGCTGGCAACATTAGATAGTTAAGCTGATCTTTGCTTCAGAGCCCCACGGTCCCATAGTTTCCACACCAAATGGCAGAAATATGTGATCTTGTGTAATCGATCCATATTTTTGCATTTTTTTAATTTCGGTGTCAGTCGCCACAATACCAGGCAACGTTGAAGATAATTTTAAATGTAAAGGTGCCATGGTATCAACACAAGTCGCATCCCATACCAAGCACTTTCCATTCCTCCAGGGATCGATAAATATTTAGCTGTTTTTCTATAATTTTAATTATAAAAAATTGTATTTGTCTGTTTGTAATTTATCGTTTCTTCAGGCTTATTGCTAAAATATTACATTACGAAAAGGATAGATGATCAATTAATTTCAATAAATTTTTAATTAAATCGTATATATTTCTACCTGGCTGGATAGCTTTTGATGGTTTATTTTGTAATGTGTTCAAGAATGCTTTAAACCAGGGGTTAGCAACGTTTTCTCAAAGAAGGGCCACAAATTTTATGAGTTATGGAGGATGTGAAAGGTATTAATGTACAATAATTTGTTTATAGTTATTGTTAAGGAAGAGCAGAGTCTTCTGACACTTTCACATTTTAAAGAACGCTTCAGTGCTGAAGGTATCGAAATAAAAAATATTTTTTAAAATGAAATATACTATAAAATAATTATACATATAAGAAAGAAGAGGGTTCTCTCTCTGTTCGATCTGTTGTTGTATTGCTTATACGAGGTGTGTTCAAAAAGTATAGCGAATTTTGAATTTTCGCGAGTTACGTATATTCGAATTTCGAATTTTTTGTGGCGTTATGTTGGTACTCATGTCTCTCACTTATGCCGACAAGCTCGGCCAATTTGAATGTTCATTTAATTGTTGACAGCTGCTTTGCTTGCACGTGTTTGGATCGTCTTCGATTTTTACCTGACAGTTTTCTTTGATTGCAGGGGCGTGGTGCATTATGAGTTCTTGCCACAGGGAAGAACGGTTAATAAAGAATATTACCTGCAAGTTATGCGCAATTTGCGCGAAGCAATCCGCCAGAAACGCCCGGATTTGTGGAAGAACAAAAATTGGCTTTTGCACCACGATAACGCCCCTGCTCACACATCGTTGCTTGTGCGCGACTTTTTGGCCAAAAACAACACACTAATGATGCCGCAGCCACCGTATTCCCCAGATCTGGCCCCCTGTGACTTTTTCTTGTTCCCTAAACTGAAGAGGCCCATGAAAGGACGACGTTACTCTTCTCTTGACGAGATAAAGACGGCATCGAAGGAGGAGCTGAACAAGATAAAAAAAAATGATTTTTTGAAGTGCTTCGAAGATTGGAAAAACCGTTGGCACAAGTGTATAATATCTCATGGGGATTACTTTGAAGGGGACAAAATAGATATTCATGAATAAATAAATAATTTTTGAAAAAACACAAAATTCGCGATACTTTTTGAACACACCTCGTACGTGTGAAGAAATAAATACTCATTTTTCATTTTTTTTTTATTATTACAATGTACTTGGGTTTTTATTAAATAGGTTTTTCTAGAGTTTTATCAAAACACTGTATCGTTTTAGTTGAGTATAGCTCCATTACCAGGCTAATTTAAAAAAACACGTAAACCTAATAATTTGGCTACGGTTCAGACTTTTATCCAAAAAATATCGGGTTTTTGACAAAATTTCGTAAATCTCCAGATAACGTTTAAACGAGTGAAAATCGGAGAATGCCTCATTGCTCTGCCATCGTTAAAGCGACTTTTCTAGATACACAATTTATATTAATTTGGACACAAGTTTGACACAAAACAGGTTTATCATAAACTGTATAATCAATAACCTTAGACATTTCCCAGCCTTTTTATACACATAACGCGGTTATGATTGAAAGAACTTAAAGAATGTACGAAAATTTGCAGAGCAGAACGCTGTAATTTTCTTATAATTTAAATGAAGCTTTATTGTTTTAAAACTCATTATTAGTTTTAACTACAATCGAAACTTGAGTTAGCAACGTTATAAAAGTAGTAAAATCTGTTGTTAATGTATGATGGTCTCATGTTGTAGACATTGCTCTTACATACACAACTGCTGATATCGCCTTAGGATCTGAAACAAATATTAGCAACCTTATTACCGACTATTATATATTACATTCTAATATTACTTGAGACTAAACTGTAAAGAAGTTGTACCAAAATGAGTTCAGTAGTAAAACTAGGACTATTCTTCAGATCTAGCCCTATTGATACAAGTAGAGAGGTAGAATTCCCCATTAACAACGGTTGGTGTTCAATAAACAGTCGTAAATAAGAAAAAATATCTGTTTCAGAAACATTAGATAAACTGCCTTATTGGTCTAGTGGTTAGCATGTTCGACAGACATGAGGCCCTGGGTTCGAGTCCCGGGTCGGGGCAATTCTAAAAGCAATATTGCGTTTTCTATTAAGAAATTCTCAATATTTGCCTGAAGTTGGGAAGTTGGCGGTGTGATCTACCCCCGTGCCTCAGAGAGCACGTTGAGCCGTCGGTCCTGCACCTGATCTCACTCCGATCGTGTCGGATTCCCGTCACATCGGCCAATGAGAGTGAAGGAATAGAGAGTGCACTGGTGTACTTTGCCTGCCAATCCGCAGAGGAGCAGCGTGGTGGGTCTATGCTTTAAAAACCCTCTCTCCTATGAGTGAGGAAGCCTGTTCCCAGCAGTGGGACGTTGATAGACTGCTACTTACCTTAAACATTAGAATATAGAATACTGGTCATTCTTCTACATAATTTGAGACGCCATTTTCCCTACGAGGACATCAAAATCAAAATCAAAATATTCTTATTCAAGTAGGCTCAAAAAGCACTTTTGAATCGTCAGTAGTCTGTCCGTTGGTAACAAATCTACCACCGGTTCGGAAAGTTGATTCCGCTGAGAAGAAGCCGGCAAGAAACTCGACGGTTACTCCTTTTAACATACCTTTTTTGTAGGTTACAATGTGTTTAGCTTTCATATGCAACTGGAATCATGTCTAACATCTTTGTCGCTTAAATAATCTCCCACATTATAATATGCCCTTTTTATTAGGACATTTTTAACATACTTCTTAAAACTATGTGGAGGCAAAACCAGAAGTGATTCAGGTATCTTATTAAATATGCGTATGCTCAACCCGACAAATGACTTCTGAACCTTTTTTACTCTAAAATATGGCATTACAAGTTTGTGTTTATTTCTTGTATTAAAATTATGTGTTTCGCTCCTTTTGCTGTATAAATGAATATTATCACGGATGTATAAAATGTTATTTAATATATATTGCGACGGTACTGTGAGAATAGATATTTCTTTGAATTTTTCTCTTAATGAAACGCGAGATCCCAATTGGTATATGGCACGTATTGCTCTTTTTTGTAAAATGAAGATAGTTTCAATGTCCGCCGCCTTCCCCCATAACAGTATGCCGTAACACATAATGCTATGAAAATAAGCGAAATACACCATTTTAGCAGTTTCAACATCAGTGTATTGCCTCACCTTCCTAACAGCAAATGCAGGTGACCTAAGTTTGCTTGCCATTGTCTTAATATGGGCACCCCACGGAAGCCCTAAGTCTAACGTTATTCCTAAGAAGACTGTAGATTTAACTATATTTAGTGGACTATTATTTATAGGACAAAAGTAACATAACCCTTATAACATTTGCTATCTGCCAGTAAACTGGCACGCCAATTTAATTTATATGTATAGATTCTTCTGTACAAATGTATGTAACTTGACTTCTTCTGAACAACTGGAGTACTTTTGGAGAAATGGTTAGATAGATTCAAAATGTTCAATCCAATAAGTGATGGGTTTCTTCAAATTTCCGCGAATTCGTGATTTACGAGCATGTCACCACCGTAAATAGGTAGTAGATTTTATAAAATAGTAATCAATGTTGATATTTAATATTAAATTATAGCAATGGGATTCATATTTCATCGTGTGCTCCAGTTGCATTGCCTTGTGGCAACCTTAGTGTTAATTTACGTAATGTAAACGAGATCGAATATCTATCTCCTTTGCTTGTTCTCATTCGGTGCATTCAAGACGTAAAAGCAAACGCCGATTTCTTGTTTAATTGGAATAAATTTACCTTAACTTTAATTCTTGTAATGAAACACTTTAATGATTTTTTATTATAAATAATAACAAGGCAGGGTTACCGGTATTTTTGTAGCCGCAAGTGTAATAAATCAAAATTGCAATGGTCAATTAAATTACTAAAAAAATATCGATGTAATTATAATTAGAATTTATACTTACCGGAACTCTTACTTCAATTGACGAAATTTATAGCTATAAGAGTGGGGATTAGCTGTACTATACTCCTGCACTATCCTATTCTACAGCAATTAGACTATATAATTTTCTAAATTTGTCCCTCTGGGAGTTAAGGTCATTCCTGTTTTCAAATTTATCTATATACGTATTATACTAGGCAGTGGGAAATCTACCAATTCGGACTATAGATTTATTTTCGTTAACATAAAAGTTCTATTTCACATAGTTTTTAATTACTTGCTTTCAGTTTATTAGATACACACTTAAATTCATAACCTAATCAACATATAGATTTTACTTTACAACGAATAAATATCTAACCAATTCATTTTTAAATTCGTTATATCTTTTGAAAATACTCTATAGGTATTGAAACGGTTTTTAATAAAATATTTTTTGGTAAGAGTTAATACAGATGTATGAATACTAAGGTTTGATTATTGTCAGAACTTGTATTAACTTTTAAATTGCAAATAAGTAGTTATAGTGGCATAACTACAGTAGTTGGACATATGGTACCATGGACATTTTTGTAGATATTAATACATTCTATAATTTTGTACAATTCTTTTGTCTATCATCAATAGTTTCTCCAGCGTACGTGATGACAGATTTTTTGTGACCAATTTTTTCACACCTTTAATAAATTTTAATAGTGATATAGGGAAAGGGGAAAAACAGCTAAAAATACCAGCAATGAAACATAACACACGGGTCAATGGTCAGCGCCCGGGCGTTCATTGATCCGAGCGTCAGCTGATTTTTGATTTTGTGTGTCATTGTTGATTTTTTTAAAGTAAAGTAATGTATTTTTATGAACTTTCGTTTCATTAAGCTATACTAACATGATGGGGCGTAAATAATGCATATAAAACGTTTTAAAATATGTTTTTTTTAATCAGGATTGTTTTTTCCATCCCATCATCAAAGGTGTCATTAGTAAAATCATCTGTCTTTGTTTTTGTATAAACATGCGAAAAACATGAAACTCTTGTAGGTTTGTCAATTATGGTTGTATTAACAAATCAGTTTTTTTTAAGTATCTACGCAGATAGTCTCGGATCTATAATTTCTTGATGAATACCTTATGTAACTTGTGAACCAGTTATGTCGCTAAATATTGCATCGTACTGTAGAATTTATCGCGTCTATTATCCCCTTGCAAAATCTTTATAATTGCGTTGCCTTTTACTAAATACATTCGTGGGATAAACAATGCTAAGATAAACCGTTTGCTGAAAAAAAAGGCTTTTACATTATTTCATAAGTGTTCTTATTAGAATGTGCATAAAAATTGTCTGCAATATTTTTTGTATTAGGCATTGTAAACAGTGGTTAGCGTGTTCCACTACAAACATGAGGTTTTGGGTTCGAATCCCGGGTTGAGCTAATTCAAGATATTGAGTTTTCTATTAAGATTTTCGCAATATTTGCCTGAAGTTGGGAAGTTGGCGGTGTTCTCCACCCCCATGCCTCGGAGAGCACGTTAAGCCGTCGCTCCTGCGCCTGATATATCGGATTCCTGTCACATCGGGCTATGAGAGTGAAGGAATAGAGAGTGCACATGTGTGCTTGCCAATCCGCAGTGAAGGAATGTGGTGGGCATGTGCTCTAAAATCCCTGTATCATATGAGTGAGGAGGTCTGTGCCCCGCAGTGGCATGATAATGGACTTCTAGTCACTTACCATTGTAAAAATTTTTTTATTTATTTATTTTTTATTATTATTATATTCTTTTGGCTATGCAAAAGATTTGCATACCTCGATCCCCGCTAAGGCGAATTTAGAAAATTGCATTTTCTAATATTTGTAAATCTGCACTGGTGGTAAGCTTCGGCCGTGGCTAGTTACTACCCTACTGACAATGCTGTACCGCCAAGTATGAGATCTGTGTTACCATACCTGTGTAAACATCGTGAGGAACTCTGCTAACTCGCAGTGGAGCATCGTGATGGGTTTATCCTCTAAAACACTCTCGTTATAAGTGTGAAGGCCTGTGCCCAGCAGCGGGACGCTAATAAGCCGATATTTACCTACTCACTATCAGAATTGACACTATTCATTATTTAGTACGATAGACAACTCGATACATTCACTGTTCTCATTAAATTTCATCAGTTTCAACACCGTCCTTTCTGATCTTATTACTTAGTTCCGCTCTGGTAGATATAATAATTAGTTAATTCGATTGAATTCATTTTTTTGCATCGATCATACATATTACATAAATCAAATCAGTTTACAGCAGTTTTGAATCAAATTTTATCATTTTGTCACCCTATTTTAATGTACGGATATACTTTTGATAAATTACTATAGTATTATTTTAATTAATTTAATTTATCTTCGATTCCCAATCGTTTATTTGGTTATTTCAGGTTTATACATTTATTTATCTATTTATAAAAATACTACGACATCCAACTCAATGTCAAGAAACAATGGGTATTTATTAATATATACAAAAACTATAAATGTTTGTTAACAGTATAATAACATTATAATATGACGACATAAAAGTGCTATAACATTCAATTCGAAGAATAAATCTCATAACCATTCACACAATAAAAAGATGTAATTGTAATATCATAGACAATTCAAATACATTTATATTTATATACAAGTTAAAGACTCGTATTTGTAGTTTATAACAATTAAAATAAAGTTTATGTCATGGTTTTCATCAAACCTAGCTATCTCGTATTGCCTCATTTATGCAGAAATACTTGCAAGTATAAAAACACTTCAAGAACCCATAACTTAAATTTTAATAATAGCTAAGAATTCATAAAAAACACTATAAATTTTATTACAAAATATGAATTGTCTGAAATGTCGCCTTGATTATGTAAGCATTTTTTAAAACCTAAAATTGGCTTTGTTTGGCCTTAATTTCGATTGTCGTCACTGTTGATTTTAACGATCCGCGTAGTAATGCTTTAAAGTATCACTTAAGGCTTTCGTAAAAATTGCAGGCTGTGAGAAATTCAATGGCAGGAAGACTATACATATTATCCAGTAGCATTTTTATATGAAAACTTTAAGGAAGGTCTATAAAAGAATATATGAATGTTCGGAGTGTCCTTTGATGTTTTTTTTATATAAAAATTTCAAGTTAGCTCCAACGCGGGTCGGAGACTTTGTACATCTAAATATCGCATAGTTACATCGTCATATTTTAGTTTTAACTATTTCTATCATATCTATGTATCGGTCATATAACGAGTTTGCTAATTTAGATGTAGACATTTTCAACGCTATATAAGCTTATTATAGAAAACTGAGATTTTATCTCAGTTTTCTTTAATAAGTCTATTAAACTTTGTGATTAATATAATTAAGATTAAGATATGTATCAATAAAATCATACAAATAAGCTAGCACTGCTAAACTAATACGTATAACACAAATTAATAACTAACGCTTATTATATACTAATACTTAAAATAAAACAATATCTTGATCGTTGAACAATGTTATGGTGTGTGAACATATTGGGTCTCAAAGCCCTAATGGCTTTTACAGCGGAACCGGGAGAGAGGACGATCTCTTTAGGACCCTCGGCACTTATTTATTCAAGGGAGATCCCTTTGGAGGAGGAAAAGGAGCAGCATTTGATCAATGTTTTCCGCCTATAAAACTCTTTTACATCTATACAAATAAATAAAATTGGAGTGCATGTTTGTAATTTTTTCACCTTTTTAGATATGTAGGTTTAAACTTTACGAACGGAACGACTTTGAGGTGATTTTTACTAACAGATTGTTGATGTTGCGGATCTGATCACGGTGGGAGCGGTCGGTCCCAACCTATTTTGCTTATCTAGGTAGCACGGATCTCTCTCTCTCTTACAGGCGTGTTCAGGTGTTGACATAGTTGTATTGGCAAGTACCTGTATCACATTTTTCACCGGGAGGAAACGCCAGCCTGCAATGAGGGTGATACACCTGGGGATTCAGTGCAATATACTCTGGCGGAATGCCTGGCGTAGGGACCCTAGCGGCATCTATTCACGTCGCGCAAAATCTTAAAGCCTTACGGAGGTTATAGTTGGCACAAGGCTCACCAGTGGTAGAGAATGGAGGGCAGTGGCCTCCTGAGAAACTGTTATTTCGTTGAAGGAGACACATGAGAGGCAAAGGAAGGGCGCCGTGGACGCTCCTTTACTACGACGCAGGAGGTTGGGAGGTAGGAGGCGTAAATTTACGCTTCTCCTTCCTCCTGCTTAAGTTTCACAGAGGAATCGTTCGGAGTGCCGAGGTAGATTGTGTCAACCGATCCTCTGACTCTCCACGAAAGTATGTGGGGGTATCCTTGGGTTTTAGTACACGATCTGGCTTACCATCGAGCCCCATATTCCCGATAAGATTTTCATCGGGGTGCGTAACGGCACATCCCAGCGTGAAAAAAATACGGAGTAACATACACTACTTGCATTTAAGAAAAGACATCCCGCACAATGCGGGTAGCACCGTGGGCAATACCTAGTTGTATATACAGTACTTACACATATAAAGCTCAGTCAATGGATAATGATAGACCCCAATTGAATAATTTATTTAGTTACATGTTTCATAATACATTTTTATTGCTGACAGGTTAGCGCTTGAGTAGTTGCCAATCTCGTCAAAACGTAAGTGATGATACAAACTAAGATAATAATCGATAATCAGAGAAGAAGTATCTTACCTCCATGGTTCATCAAGATCAATTCTGATGGGATTTTCTTAATTAAAATTCGCTAACTAAAGAAATATTTACAAATGAGCTTGCAAACTCACAGTGGAGCAGCTTGGTGGGTCTGTGTTCTAAAAACATTTTCTCTCTTTCAAAAGAAAGGAACTCTGTGTTTTAAAAAATTCAATTTAGCAAGACACTCCTTTTAATGACGGAAACTATACAGCATTTTTCACTTAGTTACAGATTATTTTAGCAAATAATGATAAATGGTAACTAATTAATGTCCCACTGAGGAGATGCCTCCACTATCATAGAAGACAGAGTTTTTAGAGCATACACTCATTACACTGCTTCATGACGAGTTGGTATTTTATACATAGTTCACTTGACTTGCTCCGGGGATATGCAGGCTTTCTAGTGATGTTTTCCTCCATCAAAAACAATGAATTTTAGCACCTGTTAGGCTCATAAGTTTTCCGAAGAGATTTTAGTGGGGTCTGCCCAGGGTTCAAAACCGTGACTAAGTTAAGTTGCAGCTTATTAAAGTCCCTTCTTCGGCCACAGTCCTCGTAGAAGAGGTTTTTAGACGTTGGCAGACTACACATACTCCAGAATTACTCCCGAGTTATGCAGGTTGCCTCACCATGTTTTTCTTCACCGAATAGCACGATGATAGATTTGAAACAACAACCAAGTTCGTATGTTTCATTTTTATAACGAGAAACTTAAGTTAATTTAATCCGCGACTTCTCTAAACGAGAATCCACAAGTCTCTCCACTAGGCTATCATGCCTTAATTATTTAGACGATGGTATAACAGAATTCAAATCACTAACGATTATCCTTTTCTTAAATAAACAATTAACATATGTCCGAAGCGAAGATTAAAAGTTACATATTATGTTTTCTGTCACGTAACAGTCGGTAAGACTGATAGAAAAATGCTAATTCAGTTCAATTGACTTTTTCTTGTATCTCAACGAATTTCTAACTATTGTTCTTAAGACGCGAACGGCGTGCCAATGTACCGTTCGAAGTACACGTAATAATAAAGCAGAGCACTCACACACACGAGTGTCAGAGAAACTTAGTATATAAGCGATGCAAATAGCGATTGCCTGCATTACCTACCACCCTTTCATCGAGTAGCGACCACAAGACCTACCGCAATGCAGTACCATGTGCGTACAGTAATTTGTCACCTTGTGTTCAAAGTGTCCGTGATAACTTAACCAAAACAGTGATTTTGATAAACAATTGCAAATACGTTAATGTGATAATAAAAATTAATTTGAAATTTTTTCTAGTTTTCCCATATAACTAATTTATGTATAATCAATGGTCCGACAATCAGATGTTTCTTCCTTATACATCGGTTTATCGTTGTAATGCATTTACGAAGACTTTCTCATTGCATAAACAA
The DNA here is from genome assembly GCA_015832385.1 of Elymnias hypermnestra. Lineage (NCBI taxonomy): Eukaryota > Metazoa > Arthropoda > Insecta > Lepidoptera > Nymphalidae > Elymnias > Elymnias hypermnestra. The sequence goes on from JACTOM010000933.1 coordinate 10,843,884, forward strand.
GCGCTGTGTATCGCAATAGTGCTGTCGAGAGATCTCACAGTTTCTCTATATGAATACAATTTTCTGTAAACAGCTTTCATTGAATTATTAATATCGAATAAAATATGTTTGCAGATTTTCTTGGGACTATTTGCTGTGACGGCCGCATATCCTGGCATCATCCACCAGGAGATACCACAAATCGCAGAGAAGTTCGACCAAGGTATAATTGGGGAATCGGGACATCATCACCAGGTCCAACATGAACACGCTAAATCACACCAATCAATTAAATTCGAGCACTTCCATCCAGTTCCTGTATATGTCAAAAAAGAGCATAGCCACCTTCTTAAGCATCCACTTGAAAAAGGACATTCGGAGCAAAACTTAAAGCAAATCCATCCTGAAGCTCAACTCAGCCATGGAGGTGGCCTGGTCCTTGAAGACCACAGACTTGATACTGAGCATCTTGTAGCTAGCCTCGGACATGGAGGTTTCGAGCATGGAGGTCTATCTGAAGGAGGTTTAGGCCAATCTTTAGAACATGCTGGTCTTCAACAAGGTGGGTATGAACAAGGAGGTTATGAGCATTTAGTAGGAGGCTATGGTGGTGGTGAAGGCTTAAAAGGATACGCTGAAGCCTCACCAGAGATTCAAGGGCAATATTACTCCGAACATCAAGGTCTAGCTGGTGAAAGTGGAGAAGGTTATAAATTGGCTTAGATTAACAAGTTAAGGCATATCGGGGAAGTTATATAAGTATTACTTACATCTTGCCTGACACTACTTTATTCTTATAGCTATCAGTACTGGAAAGTAGATCCCCTGAGATTGTATTGAATGCAAAATTAATTGTAAACGTACCTGATTTATTATTTATGTAGGGAAAAAATTATTGGTTATAGAACCCGTGAATTCTTTTGGTGGTGTATTAACGCGAACAAAGTTTATAATCACATCAATAATGTTAGTATATTATTTATTTTACTCGTAATTTACTATATTGTTGCCTGTGATTGCATTCTGACTAGGATAGATTATGAAAAGCGTTTCGTTTGTTTCCTTAGTTGTACGAAGTCTCTGCTTGATTTTTTTTGTAGTATTATAATTATAAGGTTGAATGACGACAGTGAAATTGTGATATTAATAAAATGTTGAATTTTATATTTGTAATTTATTTACAACTAACTTACGTCGGCGATTCATTTTGCTTAGAACACTAAAGCATATAATTTAATATTTCCATAGCTTTCTCTGCGGTTAAAACTGTCAGATATTATCTATACACTCTATATTCCATCAATCAGTATTTATTACCAAAACACCAATATTTTTTTATATTTCTACTTATGACATGATCTAATAAAAATTTCCTTCCTTCGTCCTTTTCAAATTTTTTCGAAAAGAATCATTAATTAATCAACGTCCGCATCCGATATTCAATCTCAATAACAAAATAGGGACAACATTATTTTATAATGTTATATTATAACTAATTGAACAGCGCAACTTCGAATTGCTATTAAAAAAATAGAGTTGAGGGTAGGTGATTGCAAAAAACTTACAACATTTCCACAGCCCACCAAATAGACACAGAAAATTTTATAAAAACCAGTCAAGCCGTTTCAGTGGCTTTCGACGACAAACATTGCCATATTTATATCTTAGAAAATATAGATTTTCAATATGAATTGCTATGGATTAATATTAAAAATCTATTTGTCATGTTAAACATTCAAATATGTTTCAACATTTGCATAAGGCTGTTATGTTTATAAGTGTGTCCACGAAGTTAAATAACACGGTGATTCAAACGTTGTTACGTTATAGTGCTTAACAATATAAATAGCCTTTACATAATATCGAATTCAAACGGCAATATTAATTAGATCGTTCTCAAATTTCTCAGTAACAATGTGTTGTATATATCTATAAAATTTATTATAGATGTACAATAAATCGGTATTGTTGTCTCCTATTTTTATGCCATAGTTTTTCCAGTCAAGAGATGAATGCATTAATCGTCTTAATACACCAGAACGCCCTAATATGTTACAAGTCGTAGAAACTTTGTCTGCATAAAAGTATTAGTCATAATTCCTATAAATCGAGTTGTCCATCTATTTATTTATTTCGAGTTCCACCTGCACATACAAATTACTCTCAAAATTCTGTCACTTAAAAGTAAAGTAAGTAAGTAGCAGCCCATTAACGTCCCACTGCTGGGCACAGGCCTCCTCACTCGGAGGAGCGAGGGTTTTTAGAGCATAGACCCACCACGCTGCTCCACTGCGGATTGGCAGGCATAGTACACAAGTGCACTCTCTATTCCTTCACTCTCATAGTCCGATGTGACGGGAATCCGACACGATCGGAGAGAGATCAGGCGCAGGACCGACGGCTTAACGTGCTCTCCGAGGCACGGGGGTGGATCACACCGCCAACTTCCCAACTTCGGGTAAATATTGAGAAAACCTTATTAGAAAACTCAATATCGATTTTTGAATTGGCCCGACCCGGGACTCGAACCCAGGACCTCATGTCTGTAGTCGAACATGCTAACCACTAGACCAATGAGGCTGTCACTTATTGGCTCCTAAATAATTACAACAAACACTTTAACACCATTGACATCTTTTCTACATCCAAAAATAGGTTTAAAAAATTGGTAAAAAATAAATTCCTGAATAGATAACTTAATTCATCTAAAATATATTAGCACACACACCCACCCACACACACACCCACACACACCCACACACACACACACACACACACACACACACACACACACAAGCACACACACTCACTCAGCTGTGACTGTTTTAATAATACTGTAAACATAAGAAGAAACTGTAATTGGCATACTATTTGTTAATTTGTATTTCTACATGTTTATTATTAGGTAAGATGCTGTAGATTTTGTGATAATAAATCTAGAAAGATTAAGTCATGTAAGTTTTTATGCTATCTATTTATGTAAAAGTTCAATGGAAAATTTTAAAAAATAAGTAAATTATTCCCTTGATTCTTTTAAAACACTGAAAAAAAACCACGACTGTGCTATAATATAATAAAGAACTTTATTCACTAAACATGCATAACAGAAACATTGATACCTGAAAGTAAATTATAGATAACGAAAAGTAAAATAAAAAAGCCTTATATCAAAATAACAACGCAAAGTAAATGATCTTGGCAAAAAGGTCATAGACTCAGCTGTAAGCTAAAATTTTATGGACAATTTTATCTATAGACCACACTACTGAAGTTAAAAACCCGTCCGCCGCGCCCGATCACACTTCATGTAACGCTGTCACACTAATTCACCAGCTTACTCCCCAAGTCAAGCGAACGTAAAAAACTTCAATAATACTCATACTTGAGAAATATTGAGTCTTCCACATACGAGTATACTTTCATCCTTACCAATGCCCCCTTATATTTATATTTTCTTTTAGCTATACCAAAAATTAACTGCCACATTGATCTAGTGGTCAGCATGTTCGAGTACAGACATGAGGTCCTGGGTTTGAGTACCGGGTCGGGCCAATTCTTAAGATTTTCTCAATGTTTGCCCATAGTTGGGAAGTTGGCGGGGTGATCCACCCGAACCTTGGAGAACACGTTAAGCCGTCGGTTCTGCGCCTGATCTCTCTCCGGTCGTGTCGGATTGCCGTCACGTCGGACTATGAGAGTGAAGGAATAGAGTACACTTGTGTGCTATGCCCGCAAATCCGTAGTGGAGCAGCGTGGTGGATCTATGCTCTAAAAACCTTCTCTTGTATGAGTGAGGAGGCCTGTGCTCAGCAGTGAGACGTTAATGGGCTACTACTTAGTTTTACCAAAATTATTTTAGACGTAGTTTGTTGTTTTTGAATGACGTTTTCATTTATATTATGTACGTAGAATTGTAAATTTCAAAACAAAGCCAATAAACAAGCAATGGGTGCAGATTGCGCAAAATTGGTAGTCACAACAATTTCACCGATAGCTTGTCTATAGATTGTCTCTAATTGATATGCCGTTAGATAAAGTCACGATGCATGCAACCGTATACTTATGCAATTTCGACTGGAATTCAAACAGCTCATTATGTTCTATCTACATAATAAGATCTAGTTTAATATCTAGAATAACATAATACAATTAGTATTAAAAATACAAAGTTATCGCTGCTTTCGACAAACAATCACACATATGAGAATTGTAGCCAAAGATATCTATATCGACATTGAATCTAAACATCAGAAGAAATTGAAAAAGTTTAGAATAATGCATTTATATTCCACCTGTTTAATGACTAAATATTAATATACTGTACAAAAATCCTAATCTACATATATAGAAATTACACTTATTTTCTTGCTTTTATGAAAAGTTTTTCTATTAAAAGAAACCATTTTCAATTTGCGGGTTACTACGTGTTTACTTTCCAGAGTCGATGTCTGTGTTGAAATGTACTTACACCAACAAAAATAGCTGTGTCGTTACAAAATATCATTTTTTCTTTGGTTGATTTTATAGGTTTGTTTAATTTTCAAATGGTTTTGTTCTCTTTGCTCTCTAAGCTTTATTAAAATGTTATAATTTTATCCAAAACATATTGTTATTAGAGTAATAATTGATCTATTACAATTTAAATGATTAACGTTTCAATTAGGCATTTAAGGCCTCTTGTTTTTAGATATAAATCGATAAGATCATTTTGTTTCGGTATGTTAAAAGAATCCAGAACCAATGATGAATAGTAAGTAGGCCTGAAGACGCTTTACTTACCTGTCTTTATAATAGACCTCTGAATTTCCCGTTCATTCGTATCCGAAGAAACGCAGCAACAAAATATTGCTCCAACTTGTTTCTTACCTGGTAAAGTCAGCTTAAGTGAAAATGCAGTCAGTTCCTGATAACCGATGGTTATTACTACTGTTCTTAGCTACATCTATTAGAAAAATTGCGACGTTTCTAGTTAATCTATGCAAAAAGTAATGATGTTGATTTCATGACCACATGTACCGTCACACGAGATTTTTTTATTTTAAAAAACTTAACAGTTATAAGGCATAGGAAATTCTAATTGTATGTGTTAGACTGTATGAAGTGGAGGCAGGTCTCAGGAACAATTTGTGATGCCAGAATGCCCCTCAAACTAAAGGGGAAAGTTTATAATACGATCGTAAGACCTGTCATACTGTATGGAGTGCTGGGCCACCAAAGGGGAGACTGAAAGGAAATTGCATGCAGCGGAGATGCAAATGTTGAGATGGATGTGTGGAGTGACTAAATTAGATAAGATTAGGAATGACTATATTAGAGGAAGTGTAAGGAGTGGTAGGCTATCCTGGTCCATACCAATGTCTATACATGTCATGAGAAGGGAGGATAGTCATGTATGCAGGCGGGCTCTAAATATGATGGTAAGCAGCAGGGCCGAGAGAGGGCGACCAAAAAAAGTGTGGATGAGCTGTGTGAAAGAAAATATGTATGTATGGAGTGTGAAGGAAGAAATGACGGCGGATAGAGTGAAGTGGCGAAAGGAAAGATACTGTGCCGACCCCACCTGGTGATGATGTTGATGAGCCTATAAATAGTTGGGTGACAACACTTATAGCTCTGAAATGTTGGGAATTATTGAGTAATAGGGTGGCAAAACTTTAAAAATCCAAAAATGATGTGAAATATTAGGAAATGTTATACAATACGAGATAACTTTGACGTACGGAACAATTTTGTGAAAATAGTCTTTCGAGTTGCCTTGGGGCATAGTTTTTTTTAAGAGAATTAGTGCTAAATTGTATATTATTCAAATAGTGAAGTAATTATTATTATGGTATTGCACCATAAGGCAACTCGAAACACTATATTCACAAAAATGTTCCGTTCGTTTAAGTTATCTCGTATTGCATAACATTTCGTAATATTGTACAATATTTTTTGAATTTTTAAGTACTGTCACTATGTCACTCAATAACTCCCAACATTTCAGAGCTATCAGTGTTGTCACCAAACTATCTATAGTCTAACATTATGTAAATATAAACTGAAGCGAAGCATGTCCGGATTTATTTAGTACGTAGTAATAATGACTGATTTATAGGCAGATTGCGATGGTTACGAACAAGTTTATGCAATTTTGTTAATGTTATTAAAGCACATTGTACTCACAGATTATGCATTACGTTCTTAATTGCACTAATTAATCGGTTGGTGTAACTTTTAGTTTTAACAACTACCAAGTTAGGTATTGATTCATTAATAATGATTAGGTACAGACAAAAGAGAACATGATTCACGTAATAGTTGTTATTAATTTCGTCCATTGACACTTATGAGAACATGCTCTGCTAATATATTGCTATTTCTTCCTTATTTTAATTTCAAAGATTTAAGTTAAATGAAAACATATATCTAATAGTAGATTATAGTAGGCAACCAAAAAAGTTCGTGCTGTTTTCATTTATTATTAACTTATATGAACTGTATACCACAAGCAAGATCAAGTAGTGGGGTAATTTTTTATAGATTTAAAAGCTAATATTATGACGTATCATAAAGGGGAAAAGGGGGTGATGTGGGTCACTTAAGCGAAAACTCAAATAAAATTTTAATCATATACGAAAAATTTAATTGGAAACTGCCTGTAAACATAATTAACTATCATTAAAAATAATTTTCAGTCCATTTGGCAATCAACTCTGCATATTATAAAAGTAAAAAAAACAGCTTTCACTAATGTATTGAATTAAATAGAACTGTAAAAATTTTGGTAAAGTGTGAATTGCAATAATTCGTGGTTGTGTACTTTATGAATTTTTACAGTTTTATTTAAAGTACACAAACTCATCTAACACATTTAATGATTCTTCTTAATATCAGCTTTTAAATGTACAAAAAATACCCTACTAGTTTATCTTGCTTACGATATACAGTTCATATAAGTAAATAATAAATGAAAACCGCACGAACTTTCTCAGTTGCCAAATAGTTATTTATTGTATTTGATATGTATAAACTAGTAATACACTTATTTTAAAATTTATACAAGAAAAAGTAGAGGCCAATTTTTATTTGAACGTAATAGGTATTACTAATGTAGAAGGCGTTGAATATTATTTCAACCATGATTAATTATTGGGTAAATATTGTAATTCTTGCTGAGAGAGTAGCTTATTCCAATCCTAGTTCATCGTTTTCCTCTATGTTCTCTATATAAATGTATTAATCCTTTCAATTTCTATTTAAAATTCATTCGGTGTGTACATTTCGTTAATGGAAAACAATTTTTATAAAATCGATTGGTAAAATAGTATGTACTACAAGAGTTACCCGAAATTAGAGACTTGGGAGTTACTATTGTTAGGAGCTGTCTGGAGTTTGCTAGTGTCATATGGAATCCATCATGTAACATCCATTCCCAACGGATAGAGAGCATACAATGTTCATTCACTACACACCTTTCATTCCTTGGTATATCACATAAACAAAGACTGGCGTAGTTTAAAATGTTATCTCTTCACAGCGGACGGGAAATTCTTGATCAGAGTTTTTTACACAAAATATTACATAACAAGGTAAAGAGCAGCAACCTAGTTCAACAGATATCCCTTTTAATCCCACAGAAATTCAATCTTTTTTGTTGTTTTTATACAGTAATGTGGATAAGTATAAAAACAACAAAAAGATCTTTGACACACCTTTTACCAGAACGCGCCTCGGTAAACAATCCCCTCTGGTTCGCATATGTGACGAATATAGTAGAATATAGCGTGCATTACCTGACATCGATATGTTTCATGTAATTTAACCTAATTTTTATGTATTACATGTCTAACCAAATATAACGTTCACTTTTATGTATGTATATTATGTGTTCTAAATTAATATATAAATAAAAATAAAATATCGTAAAGTATAGTAGGTTTTATCTCCAACCCAACAGCGGGCATGGCCACTGTGGCGGCGATCCGTCCTCACCTAGAACAATGGCTTTCCATGGAGCTTTCCTACAGATTGGTGCAGGTTCTGATCGGACATGGCTGCTTCGGAAATTTCTTGCACCAAATTGGCCGGGAGGAGTCCCGCTTGTCATCAGTGTGGCGCAGTTAAATATTCAGTGCATAACACTGTGGCAGATTGTGCGGCCTAGGGACCTTAGCCTCACCTGGTGGCGTTGATCGGCGCCGACCTCTCGTTGGGGATGTAGGCGCGATGCTCTCCAGTGAGAGATGGTGGGCGAAAGTGGCCTTCTTTTGCGAGACGGGAGTCTCGCTGAGGGAAGCCCACGAGAAAGAGAGGGAGAATGCAGTGGATGCTGCCTTTTACCACCGAAGGAGGCGGAATACAAGGCGGCGCATGTTTGCGCATCTTCTCCCGCCTGCGTAAATCCTCCGCCGGACAAATCTGGGACAGTAGGGCAGAAAGCTGAACACCTGGTGCCTCACTAATAGATGAAGATGGTCCCGCTGGGTTTTAATGGGTATTGCGAGAACTTCCACCGCCGAGTCCCACATTCCTGACTGGTCATCGGTCAGGGTTAGTGTTTAAATTGCTTTTCCCAACGACAAAAGGTTTCATCTGCGAACGTTTATAGGTTTTGGTTGTCATTTTAATAACAATTAAGTCTCAAACGTTTTGTATACCAAGTTGTCATTGTAATGTCATGTGCAATATTACGCGCCTGTAATCATTTTATTGCAAATTCCTATAACAAGCTTGATCTCAAGTTGCTCTGTGGATATAGAAGGAATATATCTTTATATGATAAAACGTGTTTAATGCATTTTATAAATTATTAATTCTGAGTTGTCTGAAAACAATAACATATGTTTGTGATTGAACTTACTACCCAGGCGTCGTGTTACATTACACTCTAACACTAGGAACTACACAAGGATTTATGGAGTGAGGACAAGAACATCAATGACGTTTTTCCTTCCTTTCCCCGCGATTTTCTTTTGTGAAAAGAAGGTCTATTATATAAGCTACATGTTAACAGTGATAGAGCAAAGTTGCTGTGCCAGTCACGAAGAAGTCCTAATCCATACAGAATACTAAATTGAAGAAGTAATATTATATTGTTGAGTTTCGTTGCATGAGTTGGGAAGTTAGAAGCCGAGAGGGTTGGTGAGGAAAAACGTGTTACCCCTTTTAACTAGCAACTAACAGTCAGTTACTGGTTTTACTATCAACAGATATTGGGATTCAACGAACGAAAGTATTGTTAACTATTGTACAGTAAAAAGTCTGCATAATTGAAGACTTATTTGGACTAAAACAACATCGTTACATTTTATAAACCTAATATGAAGTTGGTTTTTGTCAAATATCCAACGTTATATAACTTAATATTTATTTTATAACTGGTTCATGAGACAACAGTTTGAAAAGTATGCCATTTTAGTTGTTTAGAATAACCCACTATCTCATATCTAGTATAACAGTGGGTACTGTGGGCGATGTGGGTTATTATTAAATATGTAAGTTAAATAAGCTTTCATTGAATCCTTTCTCAATTTAAAAGACCACAAAATACATATTATATCGTCACTCTCACAGGATCAGAATAATAAATATAATAAAATACGGTCTTATTAAAAACGATGTATTGTATTTTCTATTACACATATGTACAACTAGTGACTAAAGTATTTACAATTATTTTGACTATTTGGCATGAACACGACTCCCAATTTTACCAGCAGCAGCTCTTCTTCTTATAGTGGGTAACATGTTTGATAATGTGGATGGGATATGGCTTCCATACTGGTACGGGAACTTGCACTTGTTTCTCAATTGGTACATGAACCTTTTTGATAACTTCCACTGGCCTTTCAACTGGGACATGGACCTTCTTGATGACCGTGATAGGGACTTCCTTTACAACCTCAACTGGCACTGGCCTCTCAACTTCAACATGCTGTGTTTTAATCACAGGATATGGCACTTTCTTGACTACATCTACGTGAACCGGGTAAGGCTGTGGTACTGGTACTTTGATTTCTTGAGGTACAGGGACTGGGACAGCGTGGGGTACAGCAACTTGAATGTGACGAATTACTTCTACAGGAATCCGACGGACTACGTTTTGTACAACGGATTGAAGTTCGTATCTTGACGCCCCGGCAACTGGGCGTCCAACAGAAACAGAAGTTCCAATAACTCTCGGGGCGCCAACACCGACACTAAGTCCTGAAGCAATACCTGCTGTACCAAGACCAATACCACCAAGGGCAGCACCAGATACAGCTGCGCCATCTAAAGCTAAAGCTGGTCCAGGTAGACCACCTCCTAAAGCTGCACCAGATAGGGAACCTCCTATAGTTGCGCCAGATAGAGAACCTCCTATAGTTGCACCAGAGAGACTTGCGCCCCCAATAGCAGCATTACCGATAGCTGCACCTTCAATTCCACCGATTCCGACTGCAGAGCCTTCAATATCACCTCCAATAACTCCATCACCGTAACCGGAGCTTTCAATTGCGGAAGCTCCACCAATAATGGGACCACTACCATAAGATGGTCCGCTAGTAATCGCTGGTCCACTTAGTAGGGCCGGGTTTTCGGCGATGGGCGCGCTTTCGATTGCTGGGCCAAGATCTTGTTCAATGTTTCCTTCCAGTGCGGAAGGACCACTTAATTCTGGTAAAGGTTCAGATAATGCTGGCGGACCATATAAATTGGAAGGTGGACCATATGATGCAGACGGAGCATTTAAAGCTGAAGATACATAGGAATCGTGAGCGCCACTTAGCAATCCTGCATCAACGCTAAAAACTAGCGCTGTAAAAAGCGCTACCTTTACCTGAAACAGAAAGTAGGAATTGAGAATTAATTTGTATTCAGTATTAGCATATAATCTACAAACATTGTATCTCAAGGAAGTAAATCTGACAGCATTTAAACCGGAATCCGATAACGTATATATTCTTATTAAATATAAAAAACCAGGTACAAGTATTTACTGTCTTGATTTCAATTGTGAACAAGTAGTCCATGTAATCAATTTTTAATAAATATTATAGTGTAACTTACAAAAAACACCATGGCTATTAGCTAAACGCTTAAAGCCAGCCAAAAAAGTTGTTGTTTTTTGTTCCGAGGCTCGAGTGTGTGTGATATGATAACGTAACAGAAGCACATATTTATAGCTATTTTAGAGGTGGTTATTTCGTTAAAACGCCCATGAATATATTATTTCGACGGACGTCGCATGCTACGTCATATGATACCATACCATCAATATGTAAAAAAATCTCTAATCGCGGGCAAAATTACTTTTAATTGATTATGTTTTCAATAATATACGTAATTATTTACATAACTTATAAGAATGTTCTACTTAATATTGTTAGAAATTGACACGAGGATAAAAAGTATAGCTTTACTTTGGCTCATATCATTTAACCTTTTTAATTTGAGAGTAGTTCTTCTATTTGATCATTAGTATAGATACTAGTATAGATTCGAATCTTGGTCACCGCCAAGTTATCTTTATAACACTCAGGGTTCTTAATTGTTGTTTATAACTCATCATTGAGCTTTTCAGTGAAAGAATACGTCGTGAGGGAACCTAAATATTCTTGTGCAATTCTGGGATATATGTGGTCCAACTTTGGTTAATCTATAAAAACAATATCCTCCCTCCTATAAGTAAGAAGGAGGGCCCCTTATTTACTAGATGGTAATAAAAAGTACGAACTTTGTCTATATCTTTATATATACATAATTCTTATATGCGTCTGTATACCACTGGACAACTTGATTAATTTTGTTGAATTATTTTGTGTCGCTTCAGATGCATTACAAAATGGTTTAGATTGATAATTCGATGCGACAAATAGCTAATTTATCTATATCTCCGCGGTATTATGAACTACGCGGGTATCACCGCCGGGAACAGCTATTATATATAAAATTAAAAAACCAAAGTAATTATTGTTTTTATCGAAAGTAGCTGTTCGTCGCGATACTGTACTCTAAAAACCTTCTCACCTATTAGTAAGGAGCCCTGTGTCCAGCTGTGGATTTTAAAGAGCACCTGCACAGTTTTTTTACCTTTAATTTGAAATAAAATCAGTGATAACATATAACAATAATTTTAGAACGATGTAAATAGAAAAAATTGTTCTAAAATTATTGTAACTAAATTATTCTGACAGATTAGCGCTAGACTATGAACACACCCGATGGTAGGTGATGATGCAGTCTCAGATGGAAACGCGCTAATCTGTTCAGAGACAATTTACTTATTATGGTTTCTACACAGCATTATACCGAATATATATCTTTTAGCTTAAAGGTACGTCTTTACTGGTAGGCTGGTAACTAACCGCGTCCGAGCCTCCCACCAGCCCAGACTCCCACAAAGTAGAAAATGCAATAAATCCGCCCTACTGGGGAATCGAAACCCAAGACCTCAGCATTATTTTGTTAGTAAGATAGCATGAGATTAGTGTTGTAATTTTATTTTCTACTTCATCACAAATTAACTGAACTAAGAAATAAATCTTCTCAAGGTCAGATTATAGCAACCGACCATAAAATTATCATAAAATAAATCAATGACCCATATCTATCAAGCTAGTTTTGAGCACATCTTTCATATAACGTAATTCTCGACCCTTTATTGAGTAACATTATATATTAATACCGGTTTCGTTTCTCCTATCAATTTCACCTGGCTTGTAGGTATTTACAATGTAAATTGGCATTAAAAAAATATTTGACCGATATATTTCGTTGCTTCCGGTTTTAATCTATGTCACTTCTGTTACATAATTAAAGAGCGAAATGTATACATTTCTGTGAGCTTAATTATCTTGCACTGACAGGTGTTGTCAACCAGTCCAATAAATGTTGAAGATAGAAGTGTAGATAGTCAGGATCTACTTTATGTATGCCACTTTTTACATACATACTGGTTGATCTACTTAAGAGATTGATGGAACAGCGAAATTATTGCAAAGTCTGTATTTGCTTCTGTGAAACATTACTACCCAACAACAATTTTAGTGGTAAGGCTAATTGATACTAACTCAAATACACCAAGTTAATGGTACACATATACATAGCATCACGCCACATTTCAATAGGGATAGGCAGAGAACAATTCCACTTGCCACGATCCTTGCAAATCTCCTTTGCTTCTTTCATTCGCATTAAACCTTTCATTTATTCGTCGGTTTACAGTACACTTAACCTGGCCCCAGCAACGTTCGCCTTGGTCTTCCCCTTCCAACTTTCCCATTAGATCTTAACTCATAAATCCTTTTTGTCAGTGTCTTTTCATTTGAAATGCCGCCTCTTATGGGATTAGGCTAAACATCCCGCCTAGGAAAAGGCGGCCCAAACACGTCCTTGACGACTCAGACGACCAGATTACTACTGACAAAGCCCCGTACACAAACACACACATACAGCGTCTTCGCCGGCGAAGACGAGGTCCCCGCTATCTGACGCACCCCGGCCGTGGCCACCAGTCGCGGACCCATGGGCGTCAAGATTAAGCACCTGTCCGATTGTCTTTTTCAGCAGCAGCAAACGTTGCTCTAAGCCTAGGTCCTCGCAGGAGGCGCCTCGCAGGAGGCCCTTAAAGCAACGTTTTCCCCCGACGCAGCAGGACCCTTCTACGGGCCCACCCCTCGGCAGAGCTTCTGCGCTCGCCACCCCTCTCGGTTACGCTGTAAAAGCCAGTAGGGCTAACAGCAACTACACACATCGAAAAAAAAAATGTTTTTTCATTCATTCTCTCTACGTGCCCAAACCATCACACCTTTCTCAATCTTTGTTACTAGATCTTCTTTTTCAAAAACTACATTACACTGATGCTTCCAAATAAGAGGGAGAACAAAGTTAACGTAAAAAAAAGTTACAGAGAGACCATCCTAAATCTTAGCTAAGCTTTATAAGAGGAACTTTTCCGTCAGACATATAATAAATGACAACAGTTATATTATTTTGTTATTTGCTAATTTATTGAAGTGAAACTTCTTTAGGCAAACGAGGTTCAAATTTTTACGGATGAAACACGTGATTAGAAGGTTAGGTAGTTTTCATATTTACAAATAACATGTGGCATTATAATTTGCCACTCGTCATTTAATATACTATTTTTCTTAAAACATAAAAGAAAAATATTTCATTACTTATCTAAATTTTTAATTTCAATAACAAAATTTAATTAATAATTTATAATATTGACAAAAAACACGTGGCATTTTTATTAACAATTTGCCATTTGAGATTTCAATAAATTATTTGAATTAATTTTCGCCACTTAATATTTGTATGACAATTAAACACATTAAATTCCTAATATATCTTCCCTTTTCCCTCCCTTTAAGTCTCGGAAATTTATAGAAATCTAATAAAAGCTTTCTATAAATATAAACAAGACTTACAAATTACTTTGGCAAAGAAGTTCCACTTGTGTCATGTGTTCTTTGTACGCAGGCACTTTTCGTTTTTTTTCATATATAAGATGTTCCATATCATAAAAATTATCAAAATAATATCATAAGTAAGGTAATGAGGTAAGCATATTGTCCTGTAATGTACAAGTAGGTTACTTAACAAACTTTTATTATGTATATCCTTCCTTTTTAAGTTTATTTTTTGTACATACCATTGATATTATCAATAACAATTTAAAAAGTGTTATTCGATTTTTCTGTCTAGAAACTAGTGCAATGAGTTTGCCAGCTTTCTTTTGTATATATTATAAAATTGAACGCTTTAGACTTCATTTCAAATTCAAAGTCAAAATATTCTTTATTCAAGTAGGTAATAAAAGCACTTTTGAATCGTCAGTAGCCTGTCCGTTGGTAACAAATCTACCACCGGTTTAGAAAATTGATTCCACTGAAAATAAACTCAACGATTACTCCACTTAATATAGTTTTTGTACGTTAAGCTATAGTATAGTAGTGTGTTTAGCTTTCATGTGGAATATGAATCAAGTCCAAACATTTTTGTCGCTTAAATAATCTTTAACATTATAATGTGCCTGCCTTTTGTAATAGGGCATTTTTAACATATTTCTTAAAATTGTGTAAAGGCAAACCCAAAAGTGATTGCGGTATTTTATTATAAATGCCTTTGCTTAACTAAGCAAATGATTTCTGAACTTTCTTCACGCTAAAATATGGCATTGCAAGTTTGTTTTTATTTCTTGTAGTAAAGTTGTATATTTCGCTCTTTTTGCTGTACAAGTGAATATTGTTACGGATATATAAAATGTTATATATAAAAACTGCCTCATTGGTCTAGTGGTTAGCATGTTCGACTACAGACATGAGGTCCTGGATTCGAGACCCGGGTCGGGCCAATTCGAAATCGATATTGAGTTTCTATTAAGATTTTCTCAATATTTGCCCGAAATTGGGAAAAATTTGACGTTGTGATCCACCCCCGTGCCTCGAAGTGCACGATAAGCCGTCGGTCTTGCGCTTGATCTCTCTCTCTCCGGTCGTGTCGAATTGCAGTCACTTGGAACTATGAGAGTAAAGGAATAGAGAGTACACGTGTACTATGCCTGCCAATCTGCAGTGGAGCAGCGTGTTGGGTCTACGAGTATGCTCTAAAAACCCTCTCTCATATGAGTGATGAGGCCTGTGCGCAGCAGTGATGATACAGTCTAAGCTTCTCTTAAGATCAAAGTAAAAAGTAAAAAAAGCGATTACATGAAACGGTTCTGTGTTTTATCCCTGACGAATAAACAGTGTACTTCACGTTATTTTTAATACATAATTAGGCAATATAAATGGATAAGGTCAAAGTAAAGATAAATCAATTTACAGAATTTCGTAATTTCGAGTTTTCGTTTTGATATATAATCAATTTATTTTCTTATAATGAAATCTGTCATAAATTATACACTTTTTTATTTACGCACGACAGATCTGTTTTCTGTAATCGCTTTTTCTTCTTCTTCTTACTTTGATATTTGATTCTTACTGTCAGCAATAAAAAAAAAAACTTAGTAGTTCCAATGATAGAACGCATTAACTCAACATTAAAAGGAGTACCCGATTGGGGCGAACCCAACTTGGTTAAGTTCAAAACGCAAGCGTGTTGATTCACCACTAAAAGGAGTACATTTCCCTTCACTCCTAATTTCCGGAATATTTCTGTTCAGATTGCCGACAGTATTGATCTCCTTAGTGTAAGATTATCTTCTACACTTAACTTCCTGCAATGCATCGAGTCCAAAGCACAAACTAAAAAGCTTGGTGTTCTTAGTAAGGTCAACGTTATTTCATACAGATACAGCTTTCGAATCTTACCTTTGGGATGGCTCAACCATGTACCAACTTGATGCTCTCTATTTGGTGGATCGCCGGGACAGGAGACTCATAGGTAATAAAAATCTCGATCGGAGAATAGCAAGCTTGCAGCATCGACGTAACGTTGCCTGCCTGTCGGTATTCTTCAGAATTAATTTCGAAAAGTGTGCGCAGGACCTGTAGGATCTTATTCCTGCCTCGTCTTTTTACTTTAGATCATCAAGGTACATAAACGATTGGCATCAGTACGTAGTGGATATCCCACGGATCCGTACCAAGCGTTTTACCCAAACGTTTCTGAACCGCGCCGCAAAGGAATGGTTGCTTTACCAACTCCGTGTTTCCTGACTCCTGCAAACCGGGTATTTTTAAATGCCGGGTGAATAGGCATCTCCTAGGCAAGCGCAGTCAGCTGTGATTGCAGCCAAGCGCAGGCCTGTAATGAATAAAACAAAAATATAATCCCTTCACGTTGTCATTGCGCCTGATCTCTCCTCGATTGTATCAGAATGACTATGAGAGTAAAGGAATTGGGAGTGCACGTATGTTAGCGCACACCCGCAGTAAAGCAACGTGGTGGGTTTATGCTCTAAAAGTTGTCTCTCTCTTGAGTGTCGATGCCTATATGCGAGTAAGCAGCAATATTGCCGATTTCTTTATCTTTATGGTATGACAAATTTCACTATATTAGTCTCGTTTATACTAGGATGTAAGGTTAACTGCTAATTTATTTTGTTAGAGAAACCAAACTTGACAGATTATAATAATCCAACGAGTTTCTCCGTGTAATATTTGCTTAAATATACAAAAAAGCATATAACATAGATCTTATAAGGTTATCAATTATGAATTTTGATTTAATTAATATAATTTATGTAAAATGCGTTAATACATATTTTTTAAAATCTACTATTATAGTAAGCAGCAAAGGTGAGATGAATTTAAAATGTTATAATAATTTGAATTACGTTAATATTGATAAATTCTCTTGGATAAACTTTTTTTAAATGTTTTTAGTTTTAATAAGCCATACAGCGTAATTTTTGAGAAAAAAAATATTGAAAGTAGTATATAAGCATCGTATAAATATCTAAAATAATAAATAAAAGAGTGAAATCTTTGGATAATCGTTTTATTCAAGTAATGAATCCTATATCACTATTTACAAAACGAGAAAAAAGAACCCATTACAACATTCGTTTACTTAAATTAATGACTTAGTTATCACCCTACATTGCAGCCTCACGATGAGCTAACATGAAATATATTTACAAAAACCAGACTTGCAACTTGAATGAGCTATTTACAACTATTATATGTCAAACGCTTTACCACTGACCCCATCCTTTTGACCAACCATGGCCTTTTGACCACCCATGGCTTACAGGAATGGCCTTGTGGTGAAGGGTCTTGATAACAGGTACGGGATATGACTTCACTACTGGTACTGGAATTTTAACCAATTTTACAATAGGTACTTCAACGATCCTCTCCACTGGTACTGGATGGTCAACTGGTACTTGAATGATTTTCTCAACTGGTATTTTCACAATTTTTTCAACTGGATACGGTACTGGCTTATCGATTTTCACGTGTTGAATTTGGACTACTGGCACTGGAACTTTCCTTACAACTGGCACTTGAACAGGGTAAGGTTGAGGGACTGGTACTTGGTATGGCTGAGGAACAGGGACTGGCACTGGTTGGGGAACGCGGTGGGTTACCTCACGGAGAACTTGATAAGTCTCGTCGCGTACACGGTATTGTGTTGGGGCACCATTTGTATTTGCAAGACCATGAATTTCATTAATCACTGGAGCTTTGGGTCCTAGGGGAGGAGCCTGGCCTCCAATTCCGATTCCGATTCCAGGGAGTGCACCGGCAGCACCAACAGGAGGAGCGATTATAGGAGCTCCGAGACCAGGGCCTCCTAGGGCAGGGCCAACTAGGCCAGGGCCAGCACCAATAGAAACATCGGTTAATCCAGCAGCACCGAGTCCTATATTGGAACTTAAAACACCAGCAGATAAGCCACTGCCAATGAGACCTTGACCAGAATAGGTGGCAGAAGGCAAGGAACCTACAGGAAATGAACTTGGTTCAAAGCTTGATCCAATCGCACTGGGTGCTGAAAGACCAACGATTGGCTCTGGGGCTATTTCAGGTGCACTGTTTCCATGCAAAATCCCTGCATTGCTGCAACTAAATAGGATGGCTAACGTAGTCAATTTTATCTGAAAAGAATATTCCACATTAATTTTAAACTTTAACAAAAATTTCAATTTAACTTTTCATTGTAAACTTACAAAGGTAGTCATACTGTCTAGCTAAACGCTGGCAGTCGTATAAGGTTGTGTGGCCTACAACAAGCTGTGCTTGTTTGTGTTGATTCCGAAACTTCTTTCATATTTATATATCTGTGTCGTTGAAATATAAAACGGCGCCGAAATCGGGTGTGTATAACAGGTTATAGTATGTTGCTATCTCTCCTTGTCTAACGGATATAGCGATCTTCTGAATTAATTCCACTGCCGGTTACTTAATATAATATTGGCCCACTAATAAAATATGTAGGCGGGCGCATCGGTTTCTATTACCTAACATATGAAGCAATCAAGAGAGCTTATGGGGTTTTTATGTTAATAAAATATATATTTAATAAGCTTAACAAATACCTCTTTAACACGTGTTAAGTTTAATATTATAAATGAGGAGGTTTCATACACTTTGCTATGTCACATTTATTCATGTGCTACCCTGGTACAAGGTAAATTATTTATTAAACACCTTTTTTTTCTTACATGGCCACGGTCTAAACTTCCTTCTGTCCAGAAGCACAGAAATTATACAATATGATTAGCTAAATTTGGCGTACCGAATCTATAGTAGCCGTAGTGACCCAGACAAGGCATACTGATGGAGCAAACCAGAAATATTCGTTTATCTGGACTGATTTTGATCAGTATAGAAGTTAGTCAGGGAATAATTGTAGTACAGTGCTTAATATATATATTAATACTACCTGAACAAAAACTCCAAAAGTGTTTTTATATAAAACAGACGCGAAATGAAATTTTTCAAATTATTACGGATTTCTCCATATATTCTCAGGATTGGTTACTACACAGGTAACACCGCCGTATATTTTTTTTTTCATTATTATTATCACCAACCAAAGGTTGATTTATAATATAAGATTACGATCTAGCCTTACAGAATAATTATTAATAATACGTTGACCTTATCTACCTAATATGTAATTGTATTATCTAAGTCTAGAGTCCAATGACTATGCTTAGTTTACTATGTCTATTGACACTACACTATACTGTGTCACAACACGTTCACTAACCCAAAAGGTTTAGTTATTTTAAGTATTCTCTTTGTTCGTGTGATATCCAAAAGTTTACATCGCCTTATATACCTTGTAGATAAGGAAATAATGTTTTATGATTTCAGAATATATATGAAATTTGCATGTTTCAATATATCGGAGTGGATATACATTTTACGGGTAACACTGGTATAATGACTCATTGGTGTATTGGTTAGCTTATTCGGCCACAGAGATTAGGTTTTGCGTTTGAGTTCCGGATCCCTACCCGGGACTTCTTGCTACTTTTTTTTGTTGTCGGGAAATCCTCTTGGATACCCGCAACGCCATGGGGAAATGGGGTTACGGGTTATCCTGCCTACGTTCTTTGGCGAAAGCATGGGATCGGAATACATCCTCTCGTCAACGATATGTCCACAGGGCTCCTCTCTTTGTATTCCTCCTGTTCTTGTAGCATGCCACCTGTCCTCCCCCGGAATCCCTCGAAAAGGGCAATAGGTCCCTCACCCATTCCCCAGAGACTACTACCCTAGGGTGCCAAATGATGGGCGTGCACTACCCGTCTGCGCCCAATCCTCCGACGTCGTAAATGGATTTCTACTTACCTTATCTTCTTTTTACTTGTATAAAAATTATCAAATTACAAAATATTTGGCTCGAAAGTGCTGTGAAAAACAGCAATTTTGAGCCAAATTATATTTCTTTTTGATATCTCACTTCGTGTCTATATATTCTTTTCAATTTTATTTTATTATTAGTCTTTTATACACTGAAAATTATACTTAAGCTTATATTTATTTCGAGCACTGTTCTGCCCATTAATATATTTAATAAGCATCCACTTTAAAAATGTTGTCTGGAAGAGATTGCTTGCAGCAATAAGACCGCCTTTGCACACTTGTAGTTTTAGATTTTTATTGTTGCGTCTGTATTTCTCTGTATCTATGAAGTACAGCGGCAAGTGGTGAAATACGTGGGATTTACTAGCAAATGTCTAAATTAAAAGACATTCTGATAATAATTTTAATTTCTATTTCGTGTAATAAGATGAGAAAAATACAATTATTCGTTCACGCAAACTTTTAAAATTATACATTTATCGTAAATGGGATGTCTGGTCACTAATTTGTTAAAAAAAACAAACACAGAACATTTTCAATGGTCAACGTTCTCGATTGCCGTGATGCGCTCAGAAAGCGAAACACACGCACCCGCATACCTACTTGAGAAGAGATTTTCATATCTTTACTAACAGGTGTAACAATAAATTTAAACGTGAAAGGCTATTATTGATTAATATTTCTATATCTATACATTTTATTACATTTATTACAAGCATCTTTCTCTGATAAGGCGTAATAATTCGTTATGAAACTTACAAATTAACGTTATAAGTCATCTTTCTTTATTTCCGTTTAATTTTTATTGCATAAAGGTTAGCGTTTGACTGTAATCTCAGCTGTTGGCAAATAGTGATACAGTCTAACATAGTTGCTGAAGAACCAATTATGTGATGAATATAATCTTCACGTTCATGTTGCTTTAAGGCAGTTTGATTTCAGGCAACTTGCTCGTTAAGTTTTCACACTATAAAATACCTATAGTATTAAATTAATAATCAGAAAGAAATTGACTAGTATACCTATAAAGTTGGTCGAGTTACAAGGACAACTTCTGTTGCTCTATATTATTCTGAACACAATACATACATGTATGTTCTACTGATTATTCCCTAAATACTGAATAAATTTATCTAAAATTCTAAAGAAAATAAGCGATTCTTTCATTTTCTATAACACATTTTGAAGAACGTTTTGTCGTTTCTTAGGAACATCTTTTCAAAAATGTCTTAGCGCAGTTTTCAAATAATTATTTCTAAATATTATACGATTTTTGCTGTATATTATAAGCTATAATAAAAGAGGCTTTAAAATAATTCAAAATTTAAAAACACTTGTCAATTAATAACCACAGGCTTCTTTAAAAGCTTATCATTATCTTATAACAGCTCAGATTCTAGAAACTCACAAAGAACAACTTGTATGTGGAGAAAGGAAAATTAAAAAGTAGTTGTTTTTAAGCGACATGGATTACATAAAAAGTAATGCATGTGACATTTTTACGTTATTATATAATAATGGCACATTAAATCTGTGTAATAGTTGTACTGGCATAAAAGGGAAACCGTGTCTTTCGTGTATTTTCGGAAGACCGAGTTACGATATAAATCAATTGAAAACATATACAGAAACCGTTTTAAATATTATGTAGATAGTTATGTTACATCATGTGTAACTATAAGCGATCTCATCGTAGTCAAAGGCTTATTTAGACGATTTAATATAAAGTTTATAAGCCCAATTAATTCCTATTCCAAAATATTATTCAAGGACACAACAGGATCTAGAATATTCTATAGATAGGTAGATTAAACTCTTTATTGCATACTACATTGAAAAATAAATTACTTTATAATCAATATACAACTTAACATATACACTAAAAAATTAAAATAAAGAAAAGCAAAAGCATGCATTAAATTAAAAAATGTTATTCAAATGGCCAACAATGACGCTGTTGGTTTATTCAGATGTTAAAATTTCTTATAAAATTAGCTTTTTGTTTTATTGCCGACAGAATAGCGCTTGACTGTGATCTCACCTGATGGTAAGTGATGATACAGTCTAAGATGGAAGCGCGCTAATCTGTTAAGAGGCGATATACCCCTTACGGTTTCTACACAGCATCGTACCGGAACACAAATCTCTTTGTTTGGCGGTACGTTTTCGCTGGTAGGGTGGTAAGTAGCCACGGCTGAAGCCACCCACCAGTCCAGACTCAGACAAATTAGAAAATACAATTTCCTAAATTTGTTTTACCGGGGATCGAACTCGGGACCTCCGCTAGCAAAGCGAATACTCGCACCACTGCGCCAGCGAGGCCGTCAAAANTACGCCAGCGAGGCCGTCAAAGCTTTTTTTAAATTGTTTCACTTAGTGTTCTTTCAAAGCAATTTTTAAAGGTTTGACGCGAATTGGTCTCTGAAACCGAATCGATAGGGATATAATCCACAAAAATGAATGATAACAAAATTGGAGGTTACAGTTTTGTGTTGTAGCTCTATCACCTCCATCTGAAATGCAATTACACCATTGGATAGGTAAAAGATTAAGGAATTTATTACTCTTAGTAACAATAATATTTTATTTAGAAACTATTGCCCATTACGATACATATTCGCGTACAACAAATGGCCGTGTCCTTAACTACTTAGGTCTTAGGTCTTTTCTTTACTCAGTCACAACTTTACATGGAAAAAAATCGCCAAAATACTTCTATATAAGGTAGATTTTAAATAACATTATATTATAGAATGAAATACAATATAAGAAGTTTTACTTGCATACACACTGCGGCACGCAGTTTTTTATTTAAATATAATGTCTACTTCTACGCCTATTAAAATACTCAAGAGAAATTTAGATAACGAAATCATTAATTACTATATATAGAAACATAAAAAGGAAACCGTTTTACTTCAATATATTTGTCGTTGTTTTTATTTAATCTTTTAATTGTACATATACAAAGGGATGTACTGAATATTTAAAATACTTATATATTTAAAATTATGTGTAAAGCCAAGCTCATCCCAATAATGGATTTCTTCCAATTAAATAAACCTAATAGGATCTTTTTGTAGCAGTTTAGCGCATGACTGTAATCTCACCTGAATGATAAATAATGATATAGTCTAGGATGGAAGCACTCTATCCTGGTGAGAGGTATTTCACCCCTTATTGTTTCTACACAACGTACCAGAACGCACTTTTTTGCTAAGTAGAATGTTTTTGCTGTTAGGCGGATAACTAGCCACGGCCGAAGACACCCACCAGTCGACATTAATAATTTAGAGAATCGAATTTCTTATATTCGCCCTGAAAAATTTAACCTGAACGAGGTTGAGGTTAAAAAGAACGCAGTTTTTAAGCATAATGTTAAATATGAAATGCCACGAGCGGATAGTAACTAGAAAATCTAAAATAGCATTACTGAAAAAGTGATATTTACTCTAAAAATATTATAAAGAGTTGCTCCTTTTTGGTTTAAATATAAACAATNTGGATTACTTCCAATTAATAAATCTATTGAGATCTTTTTGTGGCAGTTTAGCGCTTGACTGTAATCTCACCTGAATGATACTATCGAAGATGGAAGCACTCTATCCTGGTAAGAGGTATTGCAACCCTTATTGTTTTTACACAACGTACCAGAACGCACTTTTTTGCTAAGTAGTACGTTTTTGCTGTTAGGCGGATAACTAGCCACGGCCGAAGCCACCCGACCAGTCGATACAGACAAATTAGAAAATCGAATTTCTTATATTCGCCCTGAAAAATTTAACCTGAACGAGGTTGAGGTTAAAAAGAACGCAGTTTTTAAGCATAATCGTTTTATTTGCAAGAAGACATTGTTTATTACAGTTGATACTCCTTATTCTGTTTAATAATTTATCAAGTAGGAGTATATCGCCATTGGAATCGAACTCAGGATCTTTGCTAGTGAGAGAACTCGCATCGTTATAAAAATATATATTCAAAAGAAATTCCTACGATGCACTGAATTACGTCTGTCACTCTCTATTTCGATTCCGTCACTCTATCCGATATTTTTGAGTTATATAACGATGATGCCATCACAGGGTTATTAATCTTTTTAATTAGATATCAACGTTAAGTGAAATCTAACAAATATGTTTAGAAAATTGTTTAACGTCGTGGTGTCATGATTAACACTAGTAAGTAAATGCAATTAATGAACAAGTTGCAATTATCTCTCGCGATGTTTTTTGTGAAAGTGATACGTATATCTTAACAATATTTGTATATATTGGAACGTTTCGATTGAAAATTCGATCAAATGAATCGAAATGGAAACGCAAGTGACTAACATAATCAGCTGATATAAAAAATTAAAATAAGTTTTGAACGAATGATAATCGGGGAATTATCGAAGGCTGTTGAAGTACCCCATTGCTTTGGCGCCGTTGATCCACTTGTTCAAGATATATCCTTTATATATCAGCGAAAAAGTCATCGTTACCGTGTTATCTTCGAAAGTGTTAAACTGACCCCTTTTGCGATGCGGACCGGACAATTATCGAATCAAGACCGTATTTTTTAATAATCGGTGACAGGTAAAACAGGCTTGTCTGTAACCTCATGTGATGATAAATGATGATGCAGGTAATATACGTTTTATGGTTGCTACACGGCATTGATACAAAATATTTTCGCTTTTACGTTTTTGCAGGTATAATGGTCAGTGGCTATGATCAAAGCCTCGAACCCATCCAGACTCAAACAAATTAAAAGGTACAATTTTCTATATTTGCCCTTCAGGGAATCGAATCCAGGACCTTAGCTAGCGAAGGGAGTACTCGCACGGGTTATGAAACTACGCGAGTGACACCATAATACATAACAATAGTAAACCTGCTCATGTTTTGGTTTATTTTATTGATATAGAAAGACTTCTGCGAATGCTTTAATTTTGACCTGCATGTGAAAGACCCTTCAATATCAGCTCAATTACTTAATATAGTAGCCAAAAAACTAAGCTGAATTTTTTTTTTAAATATGCACGTAGTAAATGGCTACTATTTTTGTATAAACTAAAACTTTGCTCTTTTGTTAAATATGAAATGCCACGAGCGGATAGTAACTAGAAAATCTAAAATAGCATTACTGAAAAAGTGATATTTACTCTAAAAATATTATAAAGAGTTGCTCCTTTTTGGTTTAAATATAAACAATTAAAACCTTACTTACAATGTTTTTATTAAAAACAACAATTCACAAACAAAACAATATAAAATACTTAAATCTACAATTTACACAATAAATTATACAAGCTTTGTAATTTTAAATATAAAACTAATCCTTAATACATGTATATACAATACATTTTTGTTAATAAATGCCATAATCAGTGTACATGCACCATAAGGTAGCAGATACAAAAGTCGATAAATAGATAGATTATTCTCAAGCATACGATTTTTATGACAAAGCAAATTGAAAATCACAACGTCTCTAATTCACAGTGCAATCTCAATATAACAAAACTGAAGAGACTTAGTCACATAGGCTAGGTTTAAACAATATAAAAAAAATATACCTTTACAAAAAACAACAATAAATGTCTTACGATGAGTTTAACGTGTCTGAAGCTGTTGAGACATGAATTTCTATCAAATTTCGGAAAAAAATCTAGAATAAAGTCAATAGAGGTCAATGAAGTCAATAACAGACTCTACAATAATTAAAAAGCGTTATAAAGACACTTTTGAGTAATGTATTCGTAACGTAAAAGTATATTTTGCATTAGCTATTACGGACTGTACTAGGGTATTTAAATATTCGCTTATTCGACAAATTCGTTATATTGATTGAACCTTCGTTGATTTTACACTGTATTCTATAAATTAAAATAGATCAAGAATATTATTAAGTATTTCCTTCATCGCTTACGGTGTCCGATTTTTCGTCTGGTAATGTGAGCGAACGCTTTACGTTTGCCGGATTCATAATATCGTCATCAAGGCTTTCAAATAAAGGCTCCGTTTTATAAACCCTCACCATTTTAGGTTTGTTAATTCTCCTCCGACGATTGTTTTTATCTTTTGTATGTGTTCCTCTATAGCGAGAACTACGAGTTGGAGGAGGTTTCAATAGTGGATATGGTTCATCAATATCGGATTTTGGATATCTTCTTTTGAAAGAATGCCGGGCTAAGTATGAATCACTTAGATGTTTATGTTTGTCGCCAACTGCTTTATGACTAGAGCTGAAAACACTTTTAGGTCTATCTTCATCTACATTGGACGATAAGCTTTCCTCATATTTTTCTGTTAAATCGGATACATCTTGCTCATTTACAGCATCTTCTTCTATCACAGCCCCTATGGGGTGATTACTTGACGAGTCTGCTATTGGAATATTTTCAGTATCCTCTTCACTACGTGAGTATTTAATCCCTTGGTAAGGCAGTCTTCCACTATTATAGTTCTCTAAGTAAGCACCAAGACCACTTGAAGGCGCGCTATTTTCATTCTTAAGTTGTAACAACTGCTGCAATTGAGAAATATCTAACTTCAGAGGATAAGGTTTGTTTATTTCGCCACGGAATGCAGTCATCTGACTATCATCAATCGCTGGTTTGCCTTTTAACATATCCGCGACTAGCTTAAGGTCTACATTAAAAGGGTTGGCCACTTTGAACCCATTAATATTTGATATTAAGCTAGAATGTGTGTCAAACTCAGGTCTATTCATGTTTTGCTTATTTGCCATAAGTTTGGCTAGAATCTCTGCCGCAATATCAACATTATGATTATCAACATTTTGATTAATTTGTAAAGGCAATGGTGTCGGTATATTTGATTGCTCGAAGTTATTGTTGTGTAAATTTTGTGTCAAACGGTATGGAATATCATTAAATTTTAGAATATTATTGCTATCAGATGTGTATTGAGGACGTAAAATGCCTTGTTGATGAATATTAGCTGATTTAATGTCATCTTTATGGCTATTAGACATTTGATTTGCAAAAGTTGAAGATTGTGGTGATTCATAGACGAAACGTTTGTGACCTGAATTAGTTCCATAATTATATAAAGGTTCAGATGAATGGGATTTGGTATAATACGATAAATTCTGTTCGAATTGCCTTAACTTCTCATTAATTGAGGAATCGTCAGGCTTAGATTTTAAATTATATAAATATAAATTATCCCTATCTTTATAGTAAGGATCTGTCTTCGAATAGGGCTTGAGGTTCTGTCCGTTGTTTTCTTTATTAAATCCTGCAATATTTAGCCTATTATTGGAGTCCAAATGAAATTTAAATTGAGAGTCTGAATTTTGCACAACATTTGATACATCTATTGGAACAATATTTTTTAAAGCTTTGTCATGATCGAATGGTTGCTTGTGAGTATCTGCGACCTCTTTGGAATTCATATAATAGAATGGAGAAACGGTAACAATTTCATTTTGAGTGTGTGATTGTGTATTAGAATTCTCATTGTAAAGATTATTTTTTTGTTTTTCATTATTGTGCAGTGAATTTAACGCATATGAATTCGGCATTAAATTGCTATTATAAAAATTATTTGTAAGATATTTGTTAGCTTCTAATTGTTGTTTATAATTTTCATGTGCTTTAGCTGCTGCCTTTGAAAATTCATCTGCTTCTAATTTCTCAGTCACAGGCTTAGTATTTTGATCATAATTATATGGCTTTCCAGAATCCATTTGAAAACTCATTTGACTCACTGCTCCAGTGTCAGGTTGAACACTATGTATTTGATACTTAAAAAAATTTGTGGCTGTCGATATTTCTGGTTCAAGTGAAGATTTTTTATCGGATAGTTTCCATCCATAATCACCGTGAGAATATACTTCTGCTTGACCTGCATCTGTTTTGGAAACTCTAGCTTGTTCTTTTAAATTACTCAGAAGTTGGTAGTCAGGTTGAACAAAATTTAAAAATAAGTTATTAGCTGACGGTGTACTACCCATTCGTTGGACGTCATTATTAGTGGAATCTTGCTGGTTGTACTTAAAATTTGAAAAATGTCCCGAATAACTTTGGTCCGGTTTGGATATTACATTGTAACCTGTATTCAAAGTACTTTGCCAAATATTTCGTCCAGTTTCACCGTATGGGGATGAAGTTGGTGATACAGTTGATGATGGAAATTCTCTGAGATATTGAGTATGAAGATCGGGATATCGTATTCCATTAGCAGCATTGTCATAATGATCAATTTGCATTCTCTTGTTTAAATCATGATTATTTTCATAATTTAGAGAGTTGGTGCCGACAGTTGTCAGCCTATTGTTATTATAATCTAAATTGCCGGAGTGAATATTTGAAAATGGAGAAGAAACATATTGTTGTGAACTTTGTGAACTAGAAGTGTATATTGGTGATGAACTTGATGCATAACTATTAGTAGGTGTACCTATAAATTGGTTATTAGGCAACGATGTGGACAGATATGGCGGTAGTGGCGTACTGTGCGCGTTTTCAAGGTTATAGGAGTTTTGATTATTGTATTGATAAGTATTTGTGTTAGATTGATAACCAGGTGTAAATGATTTCGGTTCCATAGTAGAAATCTGAGTTTGTTGTTGATTGTCATAATTGGCAGCTGGCAAAGTTGAATACTGAAATTGAGGCTGTGGTGTAGGTGTGTAGGGAGAAGCGGATATTTGAGTAGAAAATTGTTGTTGCTGTTGCTGTTGGTATTGACTCTCTGCCCTCATTTGCTGCAGAAATTCTTCAGGTGGCAACGAATACTGTAATGCAGCGTATTGATTACTAGCTGATGTATCTTGCGAAGTATTTGTTTCCTGTGTTCTTTCTTCCTCTTGTTGCTGAAAAGGATTTTTGATCCTATAAACTTTTCTGCTTCTACCAGCCCGGCTGTATTCATCATTATTATAACTATCATCAGTCGTATGGTACTGAGTTCCAGCTAAAGCTGCCTGCCCATTTGAAGCCCTTTGTATGAAGTTGCTGTAACTTTGTAAAGTGTCTACTTGGCCCTCGTTAGCAGAGTACTGCTGTAATCTGAGAAGATCTTGATTAAGAAAACCATCTTGGCAGTTGCCTTTTTCGATAATTAAAAATACCACTAATGTCCATATCTGAAACAAAATAAAAAAATAATTAATTTTGCTCAAATTTAATAAGGCTTGTATTATTATCTACATTTTTTTTTTCGTATAGGCAGCGTATCTAAACCTTTATTCGATATCTCTATTTTGTTATAACTTTTTATCTAAAGTAAAAGTTCTTTTTAAGATATAATTTTTTGGAAGATACGCTTAAGATCAAATTCTTTTCAAGTGTAAAATGCAAAATTGATTAATTTGATTATTTTTTAAATACTCTACAGTTTGTGCTATAATAAACCAACAACTAAACAGGCCGTATACTGAATATTAATACATCAACCATATGACGTGAATACTGGCAAATACGTTCTTAGTAACATCTGGTACGTAAATACGAATCATTTTATGATGAAGAATACCTATATAATTTTCAATTCATTAGTTACAATTAAGTTTTATTCTCAATAAAGCGTCGTGCTAAACTTTCCGAATAAAAACATTTTTTTAAACTTTTATACAAAACATGTAATTTAAAACTGTTACAAAATAAGACATTCAGCTTCGATATAAAATAGCTGTACAAGATAGTTAATAGTATATAATACTAGGAAAACATTTGAAAGTGGCGTCAAACGAGGCTTTCATCCAGCGAATATTAGTTACGGAGTCCAATGGAAAGGCCGTAAGGGCAAAAGATAAGCTCAGAGGATGCCGCGTCTAACATTGTCTTGTCTTTTACATTTAATATCTACAATTATTGATAGACCCTTAGTGAGAGTTGTGAAAGTGGTCGAATAATTTATGAGGATTAAGGCTATCGCATGTTACGGTGCTTGTATCTTTAAGCATTGTATTTTATTAAGGATTCGTACAAATGTATCGTGAATTTATATCGTAGTATCGATAATTTTCGTATCTGAGATTCCTGCTTGAGATAGTATAGGCAATCTTTTTTTATACAACTGAGTTATTTCTTATTTGCTAACAGATAAGCGTTTCAGTGTAATCGCACCTAATGGTAAATGATGACACCATTAAAGATGAAAGAACGCTGGTAAGAGGTAATTAGGGCTGCCTTACGATCATTGTATCGGAAAGATGATATTTTGGTTGGGGACACACCTCTTTTGATAGATTGGTAATTGATCACGGCCGAAGCCACCAGTGCAGACTCGAACTAGTTAGAAAATGCAATTATCTACTAGGAAATCGAGTACTCCCAGCACTGTATCAGCCAGGTCAATTTAAAGAAAAACATTAAATCGCCTTTATTTTATCCGGAAAGGTAAAAACAGTTCTAGCATTTCTCATGTCTTACCAAAAATGTTATATGTTGCATTTCTATGTCTTTAACTTAAAGAAATAAATTCAACATCTCTTTGTATCACTTTATTCTGCATACTATGAATGCTTTTTAAATAATTTGTAGTCCGAAATTTAACTTGTGATATTTTGAATCAGTAAGTTTGTTATAAAAATTCTTACAAATTTATTGAAAAAATTTGTATACTTGGGATCTAAATTTACAAAAGATGGATGTGTGAAAGTGGTATTGAAAGGAGAGTGAATGCAGGGAATGTGGTAAATGGTGCTCTGTACGCCTTTATGAATAGCCAGATGGTGTCTCAAAGGGCCAGACTAGCAGTGCATGCAGAAGTGTTGGTGCCAACACTTATGTATGCTAGTGAAAGTTTGGTATGGCAGAAGAATCTCATAAGTAAAATAAATGCGGTAGAGATGAGAGCGTTGAGAAGTATGAGTCGAGTAAAACTGAGTGACAGAATACGAAATAGCCTGATAAGAGAACGTTATGGTATAAAAGAAGACGTAGTGACTAAAATCGAGAAAGGTATGCTTAGATGGTTTGGGCATGTAGAGAGAATGAATGAAAGGAGACTTACAAAAAGGATTTATGAGTCAAGAGTTAATGCGAAAGTTGGAAGGGGAAGACCAAGGTGAATGTTCCTGGACCAAATCCAAGACATTTTAAATAAGGGCCAAGTCAAGAATACTCTAAACAGACGAACTTGTATGAAAGGTATTAATGAGAATGAAAGTAGCGAAGGAGATATGCATGGATCATGGCAAGTGGAAGGACGTGGTCTCTGCCTACCCCTATGGAAATGAGACGTGATGCTATGTATGTATGTATGTAAGTTTGTTGATAGGGAGAAACGATCCGATAAAAATTACAAAAAACTTGCCAGTATTAAACATGAAATTTAATATACTTCGTTTCTACTATTGTACGCTTATAATATAGGATTTTCACGACTAATGGTGCAAAACGCAAATTAATTTCATAAAAAGACAATCCAGACTAATTTACTGTTTAAGAAATTATTTTAAAAATATTACAAATTTGTTCGCGTTTTTATTAATAGCATCTATATGTTATTCACTAATATTAAACTTCATGCATGATATGAGTAGACATATTAGAAATTCATTGAGAATTACGTGGGTAACAGTGTTTTATAAACGTGTTTAAACAAAGTTTAAAATACGTAAAACAAATTATATGGTAACTGTTCCTGGTGGTGTCAGCCGCGTAGTTCATGATCCCGTGAAGACTTAGGTAAATTAGTTATTCGTCGTCGTCGTCGTCGTCGCTTCAACCGATGGATGTCCACTGCTGGACATAGGTCTCACGTAATGACGTCCACAAGGCCCGATCTTGCGCCGCCTGGCTCCAGCGGCTACCTGCGACCCTCTTTATATCATCGGTCCTCCTTGTGGGTACAATTCGTTATTAACCTAGTCCAATTGTCAATCTCTAATACACCTGAAGATGCACAAACATTTCAACAAAATCTACCCAGCCGTTTAGGAGCAGTTCAGTGATATACACACGCAGATAAAAACATATAAGAGGGTACCATAATAATTCCTTATGTCACCAACTATTTTGGATCCCACGCACTACATACCAAGTTCGGTCAAGACATACGTAATCATTCGTCTCGATACAGTCTCGTTGAAACTGATATCAATGTAACTGGGTCGATATAATACGACAAAATAAATCTGTCACATACCTGCTCCACATTTACCTATATATGTAAATCATTAAAATTGTTTCTATCTACGTCCATCATGGATTATGAAACCATGTAACCCATGGGTCGGCAACCTTTTATTGTAGAAGGGCTACAAATTTTATGAGAATATTTTGGCGGACCACAAATGTTATAAGGATAATTTGGCGGACGACAAATGTTATGAGAATATTTTGGCGATACACAAATATTATGAGAATATTTTGGCGGACCACAAATACTATAACAATATATTGGCGAACAAGAATGTTATAATAACATTTTGGCGGACCACAAATGTTACAAGAATACTTTGGCAGACCACAATTGTTATGACAAAATTTTTAGCGAATCACAAATGTTATAGGAATATTTTGGCAGGTCACAATTGTTATGAGAATATTTTGGCAGGTCACAAATGTTATGACAATAATTTGGCGGACCACAAATGTTATAAGAATATTTTAACGGACCACAAATGTTATGATAATACTTTAGCAAGCCTCATCTTATCTAATAAACACTATTATTTTAGATAAATGTATTCTTTGTATTGTGTGTTATTATTATATTGTCAGTGTTAAAGTGTTGACCTAACCTTTGCGCCTCAAATCAACTTAATATTAACTTAAATGTTAGCAAAGCTATACCTTTCGCTATGTTAAGTAAGTTCGCTAACGTTAAGTAAGTATGGATTTTTCCATATTCCCACGTATTTGGAAACTATGCGTGTGACATCACTAGGAACAGGTACTTGTGCGATAGGAAAACGTTGATCTCATAAATAAGTAATATTGTAGTCAACGATCTAGACAACTATTGAACGTTGTGCAATACTTTCTGTAGTTTCGACGAGTTGTATTTCAATTTGAAATTAAATTATACAGCAATAAGAAATTTTCCCGGTTGATAACATCTCAAACTGGTTACAATTGGAAAGTTCTAGGGGATAATTTGTGAGTCCATCGTAGGATAGACAAAGAAATGTCAAAGGGCATCACGACACCAGCTTGAACTTAAGGCGGTAGTGTTTTCACTGTCCTTTAGCAACCACGACCAGTATGTATAGAGAAAGTGTGAGAATACATTTTGGACAAGTTTATTATCCCTTGGAGAAACCGCTGGGTTGGGAGAATAATCACTAAATGAACACTACAGGTTATTCAAAAGTATTGTTGTTACATAAATTTTAGGAAATTTTATCTAATTTATTTTATATACGTATATTTTGTAGTAAAATAAGTTGGAAAGGGGATAATGTGAAAAAGCTACTTAAAGATATAATTTTTCGTAATGTTACGAAGTGGCAAAGAAAATCACCTATTTTTAAAACACCCGGAAAATTTTAAGGTCAAATTATGTAATCACTGTATTAAATGATAAAATTACATTTTATGATGTATAATGAGTTTTTAACACAAGAAAGAACAGATGATAAAAATTTTTGGATTTTCAACTAAATACACAGTGTTAACTTAAGTATTTTTTTGCATTTAGTAGTCAAAAACCTGTAATGGTTGTGGATATAGAAATGAATTCTTGGATTTACATTCCTATGAGTGAGAAGGCCTACACCCAGTTGTGGGACATTTATCAGCTGTTACGTGTCGTACCTTTATTCATAAGAATATAAATAGATAATTCTTTATCCCTAAATATAGGACTAAAACAGTTGTTTTTTTTTTTTTTTTTTGAGAAACCTCGGATTCGTTATTATTTTTTTTAGCATTTTAAATTGCTACTTTTAGTTCTCTCTATAAATATTTCATCTTGTGCCAACTATGGGGATACCGTACAATCTCCGGGGAGGCTGCCTGCGTTTTAGCTGGTACGCTGCCCTGGGACTTGCACGCAGAGGTGCTCGCAGATGTACATAACGAAAGGATGGAAGCACGGCTCGGGGCGAATTTCCGCCACAATTTGCGGAGAAAAGAGGGTGGCACAAGCCACTCTGATAGCCAAATGGAGGGGGCGGCTCTGTCAACCTAAAGCGGGCCATGAAACCATACTGGCAATCCGGCCCGTATTAGAAGAATGGTGATACAGAGCACGTGACCTTCCACCTCGCGCAGGTTCTGTCGGGCCACGGTTGCTTTAGCAAGTACCTATGCGGAGTGGCTTGGTGTTAGCCTAGCGAGGTGTGCCACGAGTGTGGCTGCGCCGTTTACACGGCCCAACATACGCTTGAGTCGTGCCCAGTCTGGACTATTTAGCGTACCGTGTTCGTGGTGGTTATTGGTGCGGATCTCTCGCTCCCCACCGTCATTAGAATGATGGTGAGCAGCAAGAGAGCATGGTATGCTATGCTCTCCTTCTGCGGGGATGTCGTGACCAGTTCGACCGTTCGCAGGAGAAGGCCGGGATGGAGGCGAGAGGCTCACGATCGCCGTCTCCCTCCTTAATGGTGACCTTTAGGTAACGGCAGCGAGGTCTGTTGCCCAACAAAGAGAAGCCCCGCGAGGTGGTTGATGGCTTGCCAGGTACTCTTGGCAATCCACCTTCGGAGTAAGCTTTGATCATTGACCCAGTTGGGCCTAAAGAGGCATAGGCAGGGGTTGCGAATGACTGTCAGTCGCGTTCTCGTTACCCCGTCTCCGTGATCCAGGAGCACCGCTGGGTTTTAGCCGATATGAGTCCGGCATATCCTAGAACATCCTCCCGAGTATTACAGGTATCCACGAGGATTTCCCAGCGTTAAAAAAAAACATTCTTATGCCAACTAGCAATCGTTATAGAATATATTTTAACCGAAATAAAAAGAACGTAGTGAGACACTTGTTTTTGTTTTTATATTACTTGTTAATTATGAGGGATATCTTCAGTTTAGAACATGAAATCTGTATCTATTGTTATTTAAAGCAAGTATACGTAATGTCATTGTGACTTGCGTTTGAAGGTGTAAATGAAAAGCTTTTTTAAAATTTATCCATCATACGAAATTGGTTAAAAAAATCCAGTACAGTTAAGGTGAATTATAATTTATTATCTTATTCTTCACGTAATCTACACAAAAAGCACATTGCTCCACTTCTATAAATGGAAGCGCAGGTGAATGTTGCAGACAAAGCTCACGCCTTTTTAAATATCTGCTATATATGAAAAAATTAATGACATCGAAATATTCTTTAGTCAAACCCAAAAATACCTTTTGTTTCGTCAGTTGTCTATAATGCGTATGGTCATCCCGACAAATGATTTGTAAAGCTTCTTCATTCAATCCACCATAAAAATTGTGTATTTCGCTTTTTTTACTGTATAAGTTAATATTGCTACGTAATTAATAATGAGATATATAGAAGATCGACTTTTTAAATTTATATATAAATAGATATATATATGTATATATATATATAACATATCAGATCTATACAACAACGGAAAGAAAACAAAATGTGTAAAGTTTACTATGCCTAATGTGAAACAAACACAAACCATTATTAAACTTAATAATGAGGAACTAGACCTTGTAGATAGTACCGCTTTCTTAGGTATAAAATTAGATAATAAATTACAGTGGGGGCCCCATATAAGTGGTCTATCGAATAGGCTCAGCTCCGCGGCTTACGCTGTTAAAAAAATTCGTCGTCTGACAGATGTTGATACTGCCAGACTGGTATATTTCAGCTATTTTCACAGCATTATGTCATACGGTATTCTACTTTGGGGTAATGCTGCTGATATAGATGCAATATTTGTGCTGCAGAAAAGGGCCGTTCGTGCGATTTACAATATGGGTCCAAGAGAGTCGCTAAGAAACAAATTCAAGGCAGTTAACATAATGACAGTTCACTGCGTATACATATTAGAAAACTTGTTGTACGTACACAAAAACATTGACTCTTTTAATAAAAAGAGTGAATGTATATCATATAACTTACGAAACAAAAACAAACTTGTTGTAAATTCTAGTAGGCTGCATAAAATTAACAACTCATTTAAGGGTAACTGTATACGTTTCTATAATAAACTCCCACAAGACGTTTTAGAAATGTCAATTAATAAATTCAAAGTCTTTGTTAAAAGAAAGTTGATAGAAAAATCGTATTATAAGTTGCAAGAGTACTTGGGCGATAGAAACGCGTGGGAGTGAACGAACTGCTCTAATTTGAATTGAAATATATTAAGCTAATATGATATTGTAATGATGATGATAAGAAAAAAAAAACACCCGACTGAGTTTGTTGTGGGCTCTTCTCGGATCAGGGAGCGAAGGAACCCTCGTAACTTTAGATTTTAAGTCGTTCTGAAGTATCATCATCAGACGTACATTAGAATTAGAGTGTGGAAAAGAAAAGAAAAAAAAAATTTGACGATTCAAAGTGCTGTAATATGCCTACTTGAATAAAAATATTTGATACATGTGTAGATGACAGAAATTCTCTTTTACAACTGGACCGATTTTGATGAGTTTTTTGGGTGTTCCAGTGGATTTTACAATAGTTTAGATCAACAATTTGACATTATTTCCAAGAAATCAGGAAACACGTGGGTGACATCGCCGAGAAAAGCCAATTACGTCATATATACATTATATTGGTCTACTTCTTTAAATGGAAGTGGAAGAGAATGGTGAAGCCAAAGATCATGTAAGGCAATATTTATACTATAAAGAAAGCAATGTTTAATATATAATATTGAAACGATGTGTTACTATTAATTTATTATATTTATAAATATAATAATCACTAATTTCTTTACATAATGTTGGTAAAAATCATAATGCTCCACTTCTGTAAATGGAAGCGGAGGTGAATGGCACAGTTATACAAAGTAAATATATAATATAAGGAAATATATCCTTTACATTGTCTAGTGGCATGCAATCTTTGAATGAATTGTCACTTCCACTTTCTAAAAGAGAATTATTTTATAATGGTATTTATTCAAAGAACAGCTTCAATATATTTTTCAAAGTTACAAAAGTATTTACCTTGTTTTTTAACTTAGAACAGTTATTGAAGTTAAATTTATCTATGACCCAGAATTGAGAGACTCCGTTTATAGAATAACTGCTAGTCAGCTGAAACCAGTAAGGAGATGGATGCTTCCTCACACCGCCGGAGGAAGCGAGGTAAAAGGCATCATCTGTCTTTAAGACCTCACGTCTCCATGAACCCTCTCAGTCGAACTAATCCAAGACACCAGAGATGTATGTGAAAGTTAAAAGGTGCATTCTTGGATGAAAAGGGTTTCGCTGGGTTCTAGTAATTTTACGTAGCCTTCTTGCTCAGCGAGTCCCACACTTCTAACCCATGGGTCGAGATTTGTGCATAAAAGCATTTCAGCTGAGTAGCAACTGCGAATTTTAATATCAATTCAACAGTTAAATAATAATAATAGTTAAGATTTTCTCAATATTTGCCCGAAGTTGGGAAGGTGGCGGTGTGATCCACCCCCGTGCCTCGAAGAGCACGTTAAGCCGTCGGTCCTGCGCCTGATCTCTCTCCGGTCGTGTCGGATTCCCGTCACATCGGACTATGAGAGTGAAGGAATAGAGAGTGCACTTGTGTACTATGCCTGCCAATCCGCAGTGGAGCAGCGTGGTGGGTCTATGCTCTAAAAACCCTCGCTCCTCGGAGTGAGGAGGCCTGTGCCCAGCAGTGAGACGTTAAAGGGCTTGTTACTTACTTACTTTACTTACTCATTAATAATAGTTACTCTTAATGACTTTATGAATCTACCTTTTTGTTTACTTGTTTTATCGCTGGAAAATGCTTTTAGGTACAAACCGCGACCCGTGGGACTACTAACATATCCATATTTTTTCCACTGGGAAATGTATTTACGCACCCCGTCTGAAAGTCATATTTTCATCCACGAGTGTGGGACTCGCTGAAGAACAGAATACCCACTAAAACCCAGCGGGACCCTCAGTGACCTGATCAGAAGTACCAGAGGTTCAGTGGGAACATTGCGCTCTGGGACTCCGGACATCGTCTGTTACGACCATTCAGTATGGATGGAGACTCGCAAAGGCACGTCACCTGGCTCCCGGCCTCCTCCTACGGATAGAGGTGGCCTCAGCTGCAACTTCCCTCTCCCTCTCTGATGCCTCCTTCGGTGAGATGACATTCTCACAGAAGGAAGACACCATCCGCCAACCACTTTCACTGCTGAGCATATAGCCGACTATTCTCATCAGCGAGAGCTCACCGCCAACGAAAAACATCCATTATTTGCTACTTTACTTATAATATAACAAGTAACGTATATAACTTCAATCCCAGGGAGGATTATTACGTTACTGTCAATGGAGTGAGCGAGTATTGTAATAACTTCAACTAGTAAAGAAGCAATGTGATAGCAATAGTCAGTATGTTTTACAACACATTTTTTTATGAGTAATTATGCTAATACGTATGTAACTAACTACCTTTACTATGATTTAACTTGGGAGAAAGAATATATTTATTTTATTTATTTAAAACTTTATTACATACATACAAGACTAAGAAAATATAACTTATGTAACATAAAGAAAACCAGAAAATTAAGTAATAGGGTGCGCAAAGGCGGTCTTATCACTAAGAGCGATTTCTTCCAGACAACCTTTGGTGAGAGGAACAGAAGATAGTAAGGCGAGGTGCAAATAACATATTATTGAACAAACTTTATAACCTACTTATTAAATTTTTTTTTTGTAATAAAATTTGATTAAGACGTAAAGATTTTGTTGGCTATTTTGTTTATTTTTATTGATCCTCTTAACGCGAAGAGCACCGTATCAGACCATCTTCTTCGTAGTCAGTGTCTATCACGTCTTTAATGTTTCTCTATATATTAAATCTGTGATATGAATAGCTCCTATCTAATATGTAGTCTATGGTTAAAATAACTTTTCAGTAACAAATAACTTAACAAAATATCAGTTACTGGACCTATAATAACGTCAGAGTTAAAATTATTGAAAAATGTTAATGTCTCCCATGCTTAGTCAGAAGTGTGGGACTCGGTGGGGCAGGAGGACTCGTAATACCCACTAAAATCCAGCGGAACCCTCTTTATCCATGAGTGAGACATCAGGTGTACAACTTTCGCTTTCGCATCCCTGGTGTTAAAAAATATGGAACGCTCACAATTTTGCGTGTCATCTTTGTTACTTTTTTTACTTGCTCTTAAGGTTGTCTGGAAGAGATGACTATAAAGCGATAAGACCGCCTTTTAATTAGCTATTTCTTAATATAAAACTTACTCTACTTAATGTGTAAGAGTGGTGTATAATGAAGTAAATAAATGACAAAGATTATTGAGGTGTTACAAATTTTAAAACTAAATAACTAGTTTTAATAATCGCGAGGAAATGTGTATGTGTAGCCTGCCAACCCGCAGTAGAGCAGCATGGTGGGTCTATGTTCTAAACCTATGAATGAGAAAAGCTGTGCCTAGTAAGTTAGTTAGTAAGTAGCAGCACTTTAACGTCCCTCTGCTGGGTACAGGCCTCCTCACTCCAAGGAGCGAGGGTTTTTAGAGCATAGATCCACCACGCTGCTCCACTGCGTATTGGCAGGTATATTACACAAGTGCACTCTCTATTTCTTCACTCTCATAGTCCGATGTAACGGGAATCCGACACAACCGGGGAACCGACGGTGAAACGTGCTCTCCGAGGCACGGGGGTGGATCACACCGCCAACTTCCCAACTTCGGGATTCAAATATTGAGAAAATCTTAATAGAAAACTCAATATCGAGTTTTGAATTGGCCCGACCCGGGACTCGAACCCAGGACCTCATGTCTGTAGTCGAACATGCTAACTACTAGATCAAAGAGGCAGTGTGCCTAGTAGTGAGACGTTAATAGGCTTCTACTTACCTTTTACTTTTCAAGTAGTTTAAAATATACTTTATCTTAAAACTTGCCCTCAGTTTACGATATCTATATAACATAACGTAATAATCTTGTGTTTAACATTAAATTCGTTATGATAATTAATACGCAACAGTTTTCCATTATAAGGTCGCTTTAGAAAATTCGAATTCATTAATAAAACATAACATGCTAATTCAATTTCTATACCGTTTCTGATGTAACAGTAGTATTTTGTAAATGGGAAATTCTAATGAATTGAGAAATTACACAAGGTTAAACGTTTCTGTCAAATAACTTTGCCTTTATGTTGGTTTTGGATCTATTTACATATTAGTTATATATTCCGCAACAATTACATATATAATTTATGGAAGTTATTACTGTATAATAAAATCTAATACGTTTTCTATCTTTTCGTTTGACTTATAAAATATCAAATTTAACAGTTTACTTTTCAAACTTCTCATCGACTTTTTAGTGGTTTTTTATCTTTTATCTTTCTTTACCTGTTAGAGTTTGCGCAATAAAGATGTTTAATAAATAATTAAATAATTCGAAACTACGCAGTTTTAGTCAATATTAACCTTTTAAAACTTCTTGTATTTTAATAACTTGTTGTTAATTTGTGATAAATTATACAACAGGATAAATTGCTTAAAGAAAAGAAGATGTCAAAAAATTTGATTCGTGTAAAACGACAAAAGATCGAACATTTCTTGTTGATCTATTATACCGTTATGTAAAGACTAATTTGTCTATTAATTTTTAGACGCCCCATTGAAAATTAAACTATAAATTCAAATTAAAATAACCAAATTCAAAGACACTACAAAAAGGGGTCTGTCGAAAGTTTTTTTCCTGCTAAATAAAAGTCTGAAGTAAATTACCTATATTGGATTACTAAGTTTCATTAAGAAATACTTTCTAATTTTAAGACAAATCATAAAAAAGATATAATTTCTTTAAAAGATACCTAATTCTACATTTTTTTAATATATTCATCAAAATAATTATATCAATTGATGAATGTTAGATTCAATATATTTCTGCTATGTATTTATTAAAAGAAGTAGTATTTCAAATTTCAAGCTTTTATATTCTATATCATAAAAATACGAATGAAGCAAGAAAAACGGTGATTGCACTTCATGTGACACAAAGAGTCACAGAAATTGTTCTTTTAATTTAAATAAACAATTCATTTAAGGAGAAAAGAACACATTTCTATTAGACACTTCCAGAAATCGTTCTGGAGATGGCAATTCATAAATTGAAAACCTTTATGCAAAGTAAAATAATTGAAAATTATCTTGTGTTTTGAAGAATTATTTATACAATTAGAATAGAATAGAGTCACTCACGTAGATATATGTATATAAAATCAAGCTTATTATCCTATTTATAATGTATTATCTATGATAAAATTAAATAGGAAGATAGGCAGATATATAAATATTAATACTGAATATTCCTGAAGAACTGTGCTAACGAACGAACTATATCATAACATTGTTTTCTTTAGATTGACATTTTTAAATTCGTTATATCTTTTGAATGGAATGTCCGATTTTAATCATTTAAAAAGTATTTTACAGGTATTGAAACGATCTTTAATATCATATTTTCGTTATATTCGTTTTATACAAAGATATGAATAATATGGTGTGATTATTGTCGGTGCTTTTATTAAGTTATAAAATGTATAAAAGTAGTTATATTGGCTTAACTACAGTAGTTGGGCATAAGGTATCCCAGAATTTTTTTGTAGATATTAATACCTTCTATAATATTGTACAACATCTTCAATAGTTTCCGTATCGAACAGATTTTTGTGAAAATTATTTATCACCATTAATGCCAATTTATTTGGGATTTCTATTTTTTTAAAGAAAGTAATATAGACTATGTATTTCAGTGAAAATACAGCTTTCTAATGTTGAAAAATAAATTAAAATCGGTACAGTAGTTTTTGTGTGAAAACATTACAAACATACAGACGAAAATACAAATATTTCCTCTTTATAATAATAGTTTAGATAAAAATATTTGGGAGTGAATGAATTGCTCTAACTTAAATAATAATTATATTGTAATGCTCATGATAAAAAAAGGATGCCCAATTGAGTTTGGTGAGGGTTCTTTCAAGACCAGAGCGCGTAAAAGACTTCCATCATTCGTTAACGTCATCAGCATATGTGCATTAGAAATTATGTAAGAAAATTTGAAGATACAAGAGTTCAGTAAAAAGGTATTTGAAAATATAATATACTTAAATATAATAAAATCTAAACAACTTACCATTCCAAATACAGTATTCATTTCGAATCAAAGATAATAGGCACCAACAATCACAGTTCTAATATCACATTTTACACATGCACCAAAATCCGTATTTAATACTTCGATTTATTACTCGTTAAATTTTTGTTTAACTATTTACTGCTGTTCTTCAATTATCAATGTATTTAACAAGCCAAGCAATGGTGAAATGGAGTTCAAGGATAGTTAGTCTTAGACTTATATATGGGGGTAGCGGAGCGTAGAAGTGCATCTGTGTGCACTACAGTAGATGCATCGGACACGAATGCTATACACACTTTCGTAACACGCACTGGTTCTCAAAGCGTAAGGGCTAAGAGCATGTGCGGTTATTTGAAATAATTTTTAAAGAATATTTTTTACTAATTCATATTTACAGAAAACTAATTGAGAAATCGTTCAACAATCTGATGGACTACTTAGAAGATAAAATAGCGTGGGAGTGAATAAAGGTAAGGTAAGTAGCAGCCCATTAACGTCTCAATGCTGGGCACCGGCCTCTTCACTCGTATGAGAGAGGGTTTTTAGAGCATAGATACACCATGCTGCTCCACTGCGGATTGGCAGTAATAGTACACATGTGTACTCTCTATTCCTTCACTCTCATAATCGCAAGTGACGGCAAGCCGACACGATCGAGAGAGATCGGGCGCAGGACTGACGGCTTGACGTGCTCTCTAGAGCACGGGGGTAGATAACACCGCCAAATGTTTCCCAACTTCGGGCAAATATTGAGAAACTCCAACCCAGTGGGAGTGGGAGTGAATTAATAGCTCTAATCGATATAGAATAAATCAAAAATATATATTCTAATGATGAGAAGAAACGACGTACTCAGAACAAGGCACGAACCCTAATAACTTCAGGTTGTAAGTCGTCCTTTAATATTGTCATCAGTCGTACATTAAAATAATATATCGTAAAACGATATTTGACGATTCTAAAAGCCTACATGAATAAAGATATTTTGAGTTTGAGTTTAAAATGGGACTTTTTAACCAATTTCAAATTCTAGCAGCAGGCAGTAGCAGCCCATTAACATCCTACTGCTGGGGATAGGCCTTCTCACTAATAAGAGGGTTTTTACAGCATTGGC
Source organism: Elymnias hypermnestra (assembly GCA_015832385.1). Classification (NCBI taxonomy): domain Eukaryota; kingdom Metazoa; phylum Arthropoda; class Insecta; order Lepidoptera; family Nymphalidae; genus Elymnias; species Elymnias hypermnestra. The sequence continues at coordinate 10,887,431 of JACTOM010000933.1, forward strand.
CCACCACGCTGCTCCACTGCGGGTTGGTAGGCATAGTACACCAGCGCATTCTCAATTCCTTCATGATCGTAGTCCGACGTGATGGCAATCCGACATGACCGGAGAGAGATCAAGCGCAGGACCGACGGCTTAACGTGCTCTCCGAAGCCGGAGGGTGGAGCACACCGCCAACTTCCCAACTTCAGGCAAATATTGAGAAAAATTTAAGAGGAAACTCAATATCCAGCTGAAAATCAGCGCTACATGGTCTTCAGACTGTGTAGCACAAATGCTGAGCTGGGTCCATTTTCTAGGTTATGCCACACATCGCAGGGTATTATAAAATATACTAAAGTATATTGTGATGTGTGGCATAATTTATAAATAAAGATATTTTTTCTTTTTTTTTTTCAATATTGATTTTTTAATTCGCCCGACCAGGACTCCAACCCAGGACCTCATGTCTGTAACCGAACATGCTAGCCATTAGACTTCTTGGGGTGGGTGTGGGTCTAAAGCGATATCTATTCGATTTTTATGGAACGGGACAGAACGGGACAGTAGGCTGCAGATCCAGCAGAACAAGTGCCTACGTGGATGACGTCAGAAACGACGTCATCCACCGTGACGCCAGGATGCCCACCGTGGAGGTGTTCGTCCGGAACTTGGCGGGGAGTATGTTCCGCCACGCGGACAACTCCCCACACATAAACCTCCACGGCATTGCCAGCCAGCACCCAAGAGCAGCAAACGCTGGGCCTCTCCTGCCTCGTGAGCTTCTGCTGCTACCGCCTCCTGATGATGACGGCGAAGACGACGTTATATCAGTGGCAATACCCGGACTTGACCATTGAATTAATTGCCCTGGATGGACCCGCTAGCGTAGCCAGCGGGAACCAGCCCGTATGATTGCGGGCAAAACAAAATACCAGGCATCAAATTGATGTCTGAGGAAGATGCTCGGGTAAGGAGGCACTGCCTCGAGGCCCGCAACCCTCAACTAAAGTGGAGAAGAACCCAGGACGGACAGAACGTAACGGAACAGTACGCTAACCGCTGTGCCTCCTTTAATCTCTAATATCTTCTATTATATACATTATATATATTAATGAAATGGAATGTCAGCTTGAAATGCTAAAGCAACATGAAATGCTAATGGCAGCTTTGAACTATATAAAATTGTTGAAAATGACAATTAAAGGTTATTTTCTACAATAATTCATATATAAAAAAATTACTGAAGCACGTGAAAATTTATTTTTTGCGAATCGGCTTTAAATCCATAGAGCTTTTATAAAAGTTTTGAAAGCACTGTATTTTATTTATAAGACAAGACCGGAACATCATGCCAACTTAGCAAATGTCTATATAACGTCTAAGTGTACATTTGCCATATACTTCAATCATTGCAGTAATCTGTAATGATCGGATTATAGTTCCGGATTATAGTTCTCTGTTTTCCCACGAATTTAACAAAATTAAAGTTTATAAAAACAGTGATTGTTTGCAAGCGATTGCCTAAAACTTTTAAAATAACTTTGATATGTAACAAAATTGAGAATTTTATATAAAATCATAACTTTTACCGGAAGAAAAGAACTATTAGTAGTTAGTTTCATTGATAAAATAAAATCTGATGACTAAAATTTAGACCTTGTTTTCTACGAAATTAGATTTCATGCTATACTCGATTTACGTACATCAGATTTTAAAGTTTTTATCAACGAATAACTTCCATTAGATCACAATTGAAATAAATATATATCTTGATTGCATCTTACAATTATTAAGTTTTATATTGTATTACATATCTTATAAATAAAACTTGTTCATTCAGTTACAGTGTAATCGTTTACAGTCGTGGATAAATTGTCTATTGACAATCTCTAACGTGTGCCCATAACAATAATAGTCTCAATAATCTACGCCGGAAGCTTATTTATTATCAGTAACAGGCTCACTTATCTTTACACGTCCATTGCTTTTGATCGCAATCTTATTGCTTAACGATCACTTCCTTGAATAAAATTGCTATCAGGCTGAAACTACGACTCTTGTAATCGTCCTATAGATAAGGAATCGGTCAAGTAAAATTTGAATATTAAATCGTATAAAGCTCTTTGAAGCACAGATAGTATTTTATTAGAATTTATAATACAGCGCTGAAACAGCTTTGAATTTGAATATGATTTCTTATATAAAGAGACCACCGCAATTTCATGATATTTTTTTAAACACAATGAAATAAAATTTGATGTTATTTTCAAAAAAGTGTATTTGCATCACATTATATAAGATTCTCCTACGTTAAAGAGCTTCCGATGGGAAACTCTGCTAGAATAGATGATAAATACTATATACAGGTATTCTCTTTAGTACGTAAATAAATAATGATTAATTAATGAGAAATAATAACCGCTGGTACAAAGTAGTCGTACAATTAATCAGAATGCTTGTACTCTGACATATTTTAAAATATATATTATTAGAAAATATTCTCAGATTCTGATATTTTGGGTTTGAGATGGGACTGAAGAATACGGAACGCATATAATATACATAAATAAATTAATCATAAATTGTGCACTGCAATTATATCTGATGTGGCCCAAACCCCTTCCATCAGAAAGGCAATAACGCGAAAATAATTTGAGGATATTAAACTCAGTCCTTCATTCACTTATTCCCTCACTTATTTATTCAATCAATGTTCACGTGACCTTCAAAATTGTTAACTTGAAAGTTAGCAAACTTTTTTCGCAACGTCCCGAAGGTGCCGAATTCTTTTTATTCTTTCTATTAATACTAAATCATCAGGATTTTAAATTAAGGAAATTAAGTTTAAAGAGCCTAAACCACCACCAAACCACGAACTGAAAATGTGTAACTCGTAAGTATTGTAATTCTGACGGCCTCGCTGGCGCAGTGGTTCGGGTACTCCCTGTACTAGCAGAGGTTCCAAGTTTGAGCCTCCGGAAGGTGAATTTAGGAAATTGTATTTTCTAATTTGTCTGAATCTGGACTGGTAGGAGGCATCGGGCGTAGCTAGTTACATCCCTACCAGAAAAGATGTACCGCCAAACAAAAGTGATTTGCCTTCCAGTCCGATGCTGTATAGAAACCCTAAGAGGTAAATTATCAGATCATCGCGCTTCCATCTCAGATTGTATCATTACTAACCATCAGGTGTTATCACAGTCAAGCGCTAATTTGTTAGCAATTAAAACAAAACAACATCCGAAAAAACGGGTAGTTCTGAATGAGACGGTTTTAATCGGTAAGCTCTTGACATAATCGGAACGCCTTAGGAAGGGAACTCACCCGTCAGTTGTTTATGAGTTCGATAGATTTAGATATTCCTAGGGCGTCTTTTCAAGTATGAAAAGCTATGCAAAATAACAGGCTTTCTCAGTCTTTATCACGGTAACTTGTTTAATAAATGGCATTGCAATTGTGAAGTAATAAATATAATTTTCCTACATGACATCAGGCAAAGGTCTTAACTTGTGATATGTCTTGTGTTTAACATATTGTATTAATTAATAACCATTTATTATAATGACAATTCAAAAAAGCGGATTTTCCAGGTGAACTGCTTCCTGGCTGGCGCAATAATGCGAGTCACTTCTCTATCAGAAGTTTTGAGTTCGACTCCTGGGAAGGCAACTGTAAGAAATAACGTTTTCTAACTTATCAAAATCTGAACTAGTGGGTATCTTCAACAGTAACTAGTTACCACCAGCAAGGTAACAAAAATGGGTTTCGTTAAGATTTTGAGCAGTGTTTACGTTCCGTATAACGAAATACTTCGAAAAACAATGAATTCAGTAACCGTTCGTTCATCCATACAACTAAAGCGAAACGACGGTTACGCGTACAATAAACGTATTTAGAAAATTCATAACATACGAATCATATATACATAGTTAACCATTTATTTATACAAAACCATCAACCCAAAACAAGACTAGCAGTACATCCTCAACATTTGGTCCTTCGAGCCGCATTTCTGCGGATTTGAACATTTCATCCTGATTCTTCGTGAAATCCTGCTCGGACCTTACCACGACATCCTCAACCAGTGGAAACCATAATTATCTCTATTCTCGATTATGCCAATGTATTATAAACTTGACTACAGAATCTCTCTATTCGGTTCGTATTTAGGTTAAGCAAATACGATCATGTATCTGATTTCCTATGAAAGTAGGTTTTCGCCGGATTTTGCATGTTGTGTCCCTTCTGTACTGTGTGCTATTTGATCCTCGTGCTATTAAGCCGTGTTAGTAAGCCAAGCCTGCGTTTTAAGCCATGATCACGGTGGAAGATGTTTAAGACCCTCTTGTAACCTAAAACTTAACGTCATACTTCATAAAACTAGATTTTTTTGCTGACTCTTTTGCCTTTCGGGTCATAACATTATGGCACGGGTTATCTTTGACTATAAGAGAAGCTAATTCTTTGGATTTGTTCAAGAAATATGTAGTTTCTTTATGTTCCTAGTGACCTATGAGTTTTTATTTATCAAGTATTTATCTACGTATTATTTATATTTATACATAAGCATATTATTATGTTTGATGTATTTATAATTTTTATTTAAGTACTTGTATGTAAGTTAAAGTGTATTATAAAGTAGAAATATTTGTATGTATGTACTTATGTAGTGACGGACCCCATCTAACCTTTTTAACTGGCATAATCTCTCTAATCCAAAGATTGCCAGGAAATAGTTTATAAGCGATAAGGTCGATTATTTATACTATTCTTTTAAGTCTCAGGAGGTCACGAGGCAGGGGACGACCAGAGTTTATCGTTTTCTGGTATTGGCTGGCAATGCCGTGGAGGTATGTGTGCGAAGAGTAATCCGCCAGGCAGAACATACTCTTCGCAAGCAGGCGGATGAACACCTTCATAGAAGGTATTCTGATTTTACGATGGATAACGTCATTCCTGATGAATCTTACCAGGTTAGTAAGCTTCCATTTAGACTTTATGGCTTAGACACCATAGTTTCGTGTCCCATGGATAAATAACGTACCTGCCCACATGGGCAGGTACGTTATTTATCGAATAGATTGTTAAACGATACCATTCTTGAATCTATCTGAATACGTTGTAAGCCCAGCTGTTGTAAAGATATTCAGTCACATATATACGTATACATATTTTTATATCCAATATAATTCTACGGTTAAGACCCTCTTTCAAGTGGACCTGTGGTAAGGGTATCTCTCTTCCGCAGTAAAAGTTATTTTAAACTTAAAATTAATATAATAAAATAAAGACAGGACAGGGTATATATATAAAGATTTTTGTGTATGTTTATGAAGAAACCGGGAAGTTAAACGTTTTATTGTAAATTAACGAACTCAAGGAAATACGTATAAAAATAAAACACAACTCAGCAACAACGTAACATGACACATAAAAGGGCGGGTAAAGCAGTTTTCACTCCTACATTTCCGATATTTCCGCATTTTCCGTCGAGCCGATACTGGATTGACACAACACTAATACCGGTTCAGATCTACAGGAATCAGGAAAAGGCGCTTTACGTGTTTTTCAAGTAAAACGTTTTATAATCATGACTACATATGTCTTTAAACATCAGCCAACAATAAGATTTATTTTCTACAATATTGTTTATAATTATTTTGTCATACTATATTGACCCTGGAAGGCAAACACGCAAAATATTATTTTAACAAAAGTTTAGGATAATGCCGCTGAAGTCAATCTCTTTGGGATATTCTTATAAAGCCTTCGTTGGTAGGAAACATATGTGTTATTGTACGTATGTATGTTTGTAACGTTTTCAAACAAAACAATATTCTGCAATATAACAGAAGGTATTAATATCTACCAAAGACTCCGTGATACCATATGTCCAACTACTGCAGTTATGACACTACAACTACTTTTTGCATTTTAATAGTTTATAAAACTACCAAAAATAATCAAACCATAATATTCATACTTCTGTATTAATCCTTATATTATTAAATAATATTTCATTACAGACCGTTTCAGTACGTGTTAAATACTATTTAAATTATTAATATTAGCCATTCCATTCAAAAAATATAACGAATTTTAAAATATCAATCTAACGAAAATTTTAGCGGCCCTGTTAACTAGGCCTACGACTGGTGAGTTATGTCATATTCCATAGATACCAATAAAACCCACCGATATATCTAGCCTCTTTTTATTTTTATCAAATTAAGAATTATTGGAGCGAGTTAAAAAAATCTTTTAGACAGTAATCAATTTATTGTATCCTGATGATCCTTTCAGGGGTACAGGATTAATATCACGAGTCCTTGACGTGAACTGAGATTTTCTACTACGGGAAACTATTTCTTGAACTATATTCAGAATATAGTTCAGCGCACTACTAATTAGGGAAATTATTTGTTTAATTATACATACATACATACATACATAGCATCACGCCTTATTCCCATAGGGGTAGGCAGAGACAACATCCTTCCACTTGCCACGATCCTTGCATATCTCCTTCGCTTCTTTCAATCTCATTAAATCTTTCATACAAGTTCGTCGGTTTAGAGTACTCTTGACCTGGCCGTTATTTAAAATGTCCTGGATTTGGTCCAGGAACGTTCGCCTCGGTCTTCCCCTTCCAACTTTCGCATTCACTCTTGACTCATAAATCCTTTTTGTCAGTCTCCTTTCATTCATTCTCTCTACATGCCCAAACCATCTAAGCATACCTTTCTCAATTTTAGTCACTACGTCTTCTTTTATACCACAACGTTCTCTTATCACACTATTTCTTACTCTGTCACTCAGTTTTAATCCACTCATGCTTCTCAACGCTCTCATCTCTACCGCATTTATTTTACTTTTGTGATTCTTCTGCCATACCCAACTTTCACTACCATACATAAGTGTTGGCACCAACACTCCAGCATGCACTGCCAGTCTAGCCCTTTGAGACACCATCTGGCTATTCATAAAAGCATGCAGAGCACCATTTACCATATTCCCTGCATTCACTCTCCTTTCGATATCACTTTCACATGTTCCATCTTTTGTAAATTTAGATCCCAAGTATACAAATTCTTTCACCTCTTCCACTTGTTCCCCATCTATCAAAATATTGCCATTCATCATAGATTCATCTCGTTCAAAAAGCATAACTTTCGTTTTGTTTACATTCACTTTCATTCCTTTCCCTTTCAAAGCTTCATTCATAATATTTAGCATCTCCTGTAGCTCGTTAGCGGATGACGCAAGTATTACTTGATCATCAGCGTAGAGTAAACATTTGATGAGTAATTCATTCATTCTTAACCCATACATACTTTCTTTTAAATCTGTCAAACATTTATCCATGAAAAGGTTGAACAGCCATGGTGACGCAACACATCCCTGTCGAACACCTCTTTCGACAGGAAACCACTCCGTGTACGCTCCGTTTATTCTGACACAGGCACTAGAACCCTCATAGAGAGACTTCAATGCTTGGATCAGACAACCGCTCACCCCATACGTAGATAACGTTGACCACAGCTCATTCCTCACCACTCGATCATAGGCCTTTTCTAAATCTACGAACGCGCAATAAACTTTTTAATTATGAAAGTAAAAAATTCACCGTATTCACACATAGGTATTGAAAATTAAATAAAAAGCCTTCTATGAATGTAATACAAATTCATCTCCAAGTCATATCAAGTTAAAAATGTGTAGGCGCTCGACATTTGCAACGGCCGTATGTGTTATTCTATAGAAAATAGCACGGGTGACCAGTTACATAACGAATACAGGATGTTTAAATGACAGTTGAAATCGATTAATTTCCAACTTTGTATGTAAAGCCGGGTTACATGTAACTTATTTATAGAATAACATAGAAAATTCTTTTCCGATGCCATCTAGCATACAATAAACCCATTACATAGACCCTTCTACGTAAGTTTTCAACAGATGGCACTGGACAATGTTTCGCAGATCATATTTATTAGATAATTTTTTATGGTGATCAAAATTTGCATAATTTTAAGAATTGAAATTAATTGTTTTGGAGATTTTGTGCTGCCGCCTTCTCTCTTCTACTCGGGTGGATTGGAAGAGCGATTGGTGCATTACAAGCAGAACGCTTGAGCTGACCGCGCCTCTCTATCGCTTGTTACGCGCTCTCGCTTATACTGTCGTTGTGTTCGTGACAATTTTACGTGCTTGCAGCTGGCGTTAGACGATTTATAAGACATTGTCCTGCGAGAAGAATATCAAGAGAAAATGAAGATGAATTAAAAGGGTTTTTTTCTCGGTTGAATATTGATATACCTATATAGGGAAAGTGTGAAGTGATACTAGGAATTGAGGAATGGTATCAAAATTATAAAATATTCGTGGTAAATTTTTCTATATATGTGATATATAATAATATATTTTCTCTGGTTTTATTGTGTCTTTTTCAGTAACGAAAAGTAATAACTTCTTGTTGGCCTCGCTGCCGTAATTGTGAGAATGTTCGCTTTGCTAGCAAATATCCATAGTTCGATTCAAAGCAAGGTAAATTTAGGAAACTGCATTTTCTAATTTCTCCGATTTTTGATAAATAGAAAGTTTCGACCGCGGTTAGTTGCCATCTTATCGGCAAAGACGTTGGTAAAAACCATAGGAGGTAAATTACCTCTTAATAAGTTTAGACAGTATCATTATTTATCATGATTTATATATAATGCCAAATAAAGGAAGACCAATATTATATTTACTATATAGACTATTTAAGCTGGTTTCTAAATCAATATTGAATGATTCTAAATTCGTTGGGGAACGTATAATGGTGTAATGTTGCTTTCTTAAATGAAGAATTTCACTTCGCTAATTAAGGTGAATGTAGAAAATTATTTTCTTAAACTCTAAGTTCACGAGGTCTAGTCTGGACCGGAGAAATATTGCCGCCACAATACCAGCAAAGATATAATGCTTAGCAAAATTAACCATATGATACAAAGGCTTATAAAACCTATAAAGATTGAATTGAATATTTTCCAATTATGATAACTATTACTCATACAAACAAGTGCTACACAATATTAAAATTACAAACAATATTGCTTCTGTCCAGCTGCAAACAACATATAAGAAATTTGAATATACAAGTTATTCAAAGGGTAAGTAGCAGCCCATTAACGTCCCACTGCTGGGCACAGACCTCCTCGCTCTTTGGAGAGAAGGTTTTTAAAGTATATACGCACCACGCTGCTCCACTGCGGATTGTACTTTCTATTCTTTCACTCTCATAGTCCGATGTGACCGGAGAGAAATCAGGCGCAGGACCGACGGCTTAACGTGCTCTCCGAGGCACGGGAGTGGCTCACACCGCCAACTTCCCAACTTCGGGCAAATATTGATATAATATTAAAAGAAAAGTCAATATTGAGTTTAGAATTGTCCCAATCCAGGACTCGAACCCAGGACCTCAAGTCTGTAGCCGAACACACTAACCACTAAACCAATGAGGCAGTCAAGTAGTACAAGTCATTACTGTTTTATATATAAACATCGATTTTATAACATTTTTTTCCTTCTTAATGTATTTATAAGAATAAGTGATAATAGAAGACTATGTTCTGGGGAGGAAGATATTTTCTTCTAGAGTTTTAGTATAAAGACAAATAAAGATATTCATTATCTTCTTAATAAAATCATTTTTGATTTCCATTAAACTAAGTAAGTAGCAGCCCATTAACGTTCCACTGCTGGGCACAGGCCTCCTCAAACATAGGAGAGAGGGTTTTCAGAGAATAAACCATGAGATAACTAACTAATATGTCCGTTATTTGCTAATTTAATGATAAAATAACATTCAAAAGAGGTTTATTACGTTACTGTCAAGATTTTACTTTGGAGTGAGCGACTATTATTATAATTTCAAGTTTAAGAATAACTCTAAAATTTTATTATTACGTATAGGTGTATACTATGCTTTTTTATTTTATTACATAGATCTTTTTAATGGGATTAGCTTTTCCCCTTCAGACTCATCTTTTCTTTGAGATTCTAATCTATTAACTTAATGCAATGTTTTTCATAGGCAATGTCTATTATATATTTGCGTATATTTATATACTCCATTTGTGATATAAATATCTCACACCTAATATGTAGTCTACGATAAAAAAACTGGAGTTATTTCGGTAACTAATTACTTGATACAATATCAGTTATTAGACCTATAATAATGTCAGGGTTACAGTTATTGAAAAATAACAATAACTCCCTAGATAGCAGGCATAGTATAAAAAGGCACTCTCTGTTCCTTCAATCTCATAATCCGATGGACCTCACGTCTGAAGTCTCTTTCAATAAGTTTTCAATATTCACTAAGGAGATAAAAATAAATTAACAACAATTTTCCTGTCAACTTTTATTCAAATTTCAACAAAGTTTTAACATATTGTACATTCAACGAATGCACCAAATACTTAATTGTAATACGCTTCTTAACTAGATAAAATATTGCACAAAAACAGCCCTTTGTCGCTGTCGTAACAAAAATAATACAACGTTATAGGACAACATGCTTAAAAATTAATATCATAAATACTTCGACACAAAATATAAACTTAAAAGTTATATTTCACATTACATTCGACACTTTATCGTTATGAAAATAGACAAATTGTGTCTTAATCGTTGCAGGTTATGTCTGATAGCTATATCTATTAATTATTGTATGTAAATCTTAATTTTTAAAGTGAAACTTCTTTAGGCACATGAGGGTAACATTTTTACGGATGAAACGCGCGATTAGTGTCACAATGATATGCAGCGTTTTTTATGCCAATTCGTTTCAAGGTTACAGTATTTACAAATAACATGTGGCATTTTAATTTGCCACTCGTCATTTAATATACTATATTTCATACAATATAAAATAATAATATTTCATAATGCTCTTTTCTAAATTTTAAATTTACAATTTGTAATTTGAGATTTCAATAAATTATTTGTATTAATTTTGATTATGACAATTAAATTTATTAAATTCCTAACATATCTTCCTTTTTTCCTCCCTCTAAGTCTCGGAAATCTAAAGTTATAGATTTGTATAAAAATAAAAAAGAATTAAAAATTAGTTTGCCAAAGAAGTTTCAATTCTCACATTTGTATTTTGTACGCAAGTACTTTTAACTTTTTTATTTTTCTCAAAAGCAGTCCTTAGGCTCAAAATTACGATGAAGTAATTGATATGGAATTTATTAGTGATAATAACTTCCCAAATATTGCAAATACATATCAAGCGCCAGTGGAAAAACATTTATGCAAATGTAATTTACAGAAGTCATGCATATCTGTTATTCCCCCTTTATTACTAAAACTGATAAACTTGATAATTTCAAACAAACTATTGTTAATTACGAGTATAACAAAGCATATTATATTGATATAAAGTACATTTTACTATAACATGTACACGTGGAAAAAGTGAAATTTATCCGGCTTTTATTGTATCAAATTCTATAACATCAACGGCCCTTACACATATCTTCTAATCGCCTTGCCTGATCACACTTTTTGTAACACTCTCGTCACGCAGTTAACGTCTTCCTACCCAAGTCAAGCTTGCATAAAGAGATTTTGCTTCAAAGATAGCAATATCAATAACAGATACGTTAGAGTGATATAAGTATCAAATTATAAACCTTACTATCTTTACTTTTTATTGTCGCGATTGGAAATAACTTTTGTACAAATTAATTGTGAATATATTTTTTCTAGTCCTTCTATTAGTTCACACTCTCCGTATATACAACATATCTTGTTCAAATTCATCCCTTCAATTTCAAATATATTTTTTTAAACTTGCAATTGTTAGTACTTTTCAAATATTAATTCAATTGCCAAAAATTCAGTTGTACCATCTATTAAAGTTCAGGTAAAAGTTTTAAAGATAATGAGTCCAAAAAGTTTGTGCTAGATAACGTAGGAATATACTTGAAAATGTTATTCAAAATACTTGGTTTTTTTTTAATTCTTGGCTTAATTATAAATAAAGGTATATTTACAGAATTTAAGTACACAACTATCAACAAGTATCAATTTTGACTTAAATTATGACGATTTCTTCTTATCAGCATTCTCAATTGTTTTCTTTGATCCAATCCTGGTAGACGACATTTCTGACTTATTTTCTGGCCTAGCCATTCTTTTTGGATGCGAATGGTAGCTTTTTGTATAGGAAACCTTAGATGTCACCGAAGGTATGTATTGGCTTTCAGCGGCATAACTGCTCTCCGAGTTTGAATCTGGGTAATGGCCAATTTGAGTGTAATGCATAGGCAATGAGTGAGAATTAACGTATGAAACCTTTTCAGCATTGGGATTCCTTAATACAGTTTTGGGAACCATGATTTTGTACTGCGATTGATATTTTGACGAAGGCATAGGTGTGACATAACTCACTGTTTGAACACTAGGTTGAGTAGGGCGTCTCGGAGCTTTATATGTATAAGGCAAAACAGTAGCAATAGTATGATCTTTACTGGGATAGTTTTCTGAAAGTACAAGCGAATTGCTGGCATCTTCTGTATTCTGGCCTGTATACGTATATTGTTGTTGTGGAGCTGCAGGTTCTTGATATTGCTCTGTGTGTATTAAATTCGAGGAATAAATTGAAACTGTATTCTTTTGTGCGGGTTGTGTTGAGTAATATTCTGATGGGGATGAATAGCTAGGCTGTGCTGCTGAAGAATATTGCGGTGATGCCTGTTGTTTCGAATATTCATCGTTATCCTGATATTTTTCAGCATCAGGGACAGCTGACTCATATTGTGTGGCTTCGGGTTGACCAGTTGCTTGTATATTATTTCGTGTTTCATATTCTATTGGTGCTTCCTTATATTCCTGTTCACTGGCGTATTGCTGGGCGGGATATTGAACAGTAGACAAATTTTCTTGCGAATCGCTTTGATGTCCCACTGATGATGGTTCGCTAGGTACTGCAGCTTCTTGTGAGCTTTGTTGATACTGGGGTTGGACATAGTAATTTTGCATTTTTACTTCCGATTGTGGTACATATTGATATTGGTATTCATATTGTTGTTGACTAGGAAGTTGATACAATGATTGCGATTGTTGTGGGACAACGTATTTTTGTTGAGTGTAAGTTGAAGGATATCTCGCCATAACTGGTTTAACTGCTGAGTATTGAACACCAGAATAATCAGTTTGTGTATATGAAGGTTTCACGTAAGGATGCGAGTATTGACTTTGCCCATTTTCAGACGCTAAAACTGAGGGTCTCTGATAGGACATAATTTTTGGCGCAAATGAATATCCATTTTTCTGAAAATATTGATTTACTAAACTCTGAAGATTAACCGTGTTCAAATGTTGGGATAAAGGATAGTTTGTAGGTAGGTTAGCATAAACTTCAGCAGTAGGATTGTTTAAATAAGAACTTGGAACTCGTAATACAAGCACTGGTACAATCCTCTGATTTTGGTTCAAATATGTACTATGGGGGCGTAAATGGTCTTGTGTTAAGCCTGCATTTTGGTACTGAGGATGTTTAAGAAGTTGAGAGGGATTAACGAAATAATTAGGCATTACTGTTGGAAATTGTCCTGTTAAACCGGACAATTCATGCCCATTGTAGGTTGTGTACAAAGTCTGCGCCGCGTTTTGATTTGAATAATGACCACTTAGAGGAGTTTTAAATTCAATTGCAGGCTTCTTGTAATCATAAGACGTTTCTTCATTCCTTACTGGAACTAATTCATAAGCTTGAGACGGTTGTATTTCTACATCGGTAGAATACGTGGAAGATATCTTTCCACTCGAAGAGGGTAAGTATCTATTTTCCGGTATATTATATTTCGGAGGTTCTTCTTGTGAGTAAGGATAAATAACAAATTTTCCTTTATCTTGGTTTGCTCTACCAAAGTAGGAGTAAGAGTAACCATTATTCGTTCTATATCCATATCCAAGATTTGCATCAATAGTTCTCTTACCTTTTGATTGTGTATCTGTATCATTAACTATCTCTATAGCTATAACTGCTGGAAAATGAGTTTTCTTTTCCGTTGTCATGGTCTTATTGGTATTTTTTTCTATGGATTGATTGTTATTTTCATTTTTTACATCAACGGCGATATCTGATTTCACTTTGAATTTTTCTTCGACTGCTCTTAAAAAACTTTTTTCATCAGCTGTCAAGGCTTCTGATTTTTTGTCTTTTTCTACAGATTCATGTTTGTACTTTTTGGGTTCTGGATCCGCGAATGTGTTTTCCAGCAGTAACACGCACATAAAAACCTGAAATGTAGAAAAATAAAAATATAAATAAGTAAAGAAACAATTGTAATATTATTTGTTTACCTAATTTTAATAACAGTTTAATAATCTAGAAAAAAGTTTTAAGGATAAAATCTTTTTAGCAATAGTTATCTAGCATCAGGTTTTTCTAGTACGATGAAGAATTTTCAAATGACAGATAGTAGCTATATTTTTTATTTGTTTTTAACTTATGCGTACATATATTATAGAAAGAAAATGTTGCGACACGAAATTATTATATAAATTGCTTGCATAACCTGTATGTAACTTTACAATGATTTCCCTTTGCTTTCCCCAAGCTTAAAATTAATGAAACGCATAATAAAATAACTAATTTCAATATAACGACGTAACTCTACAGGTAACACGAAATTTGACTCTTTACGATTAGTTTAATAATGTAATTATTTTACATGTTACAATTTCAACATCATACTGTAACATGAATTTAAATAGACTTTGTTGTTCCATTGGTAACTAATTTTAAAGAAATGAATTGATTAAGCTTGTCCTTCCTAGAATCGAACTTGGTATCACTGTTGGCAAAGTCAGTGTTGCCATAAATATGCCAGCGGAATCGTTGAATATTGTACAGTTGGAATAGCTTCTTAGATTTCTATATTGTAACTGCCTCATTTATCCAGCGGTTACCTTATTCATCTAAAATTATCGTAAGTTCGACTCTCTGGCCAATTCAAAGTCTTACTGGGGTTTTATGCTGAGAATATTTTCAGTGAATATTTGCAGTTAAGAAGATGGTTCTTTGCTAAATTTTAAAATACCGTTTTCTATATTCGTCCTGTCGGTTATCTATTATAATTAGGGACTTCTGCAAGCAAAGCAAAGCAAATTGAGGCCATCAATATAAAATCACTATTTACTTATTATTATATATTATTTCCTAATTTAATTTAGCTTAACTAATGTTTTTTATTATTTTTTAATTGTTTTTCTTCTTGCTGGTATAATTGTGGTATAATTGAAATCATCATTCATAAACAATTATATGATCTGATATAGATATAGATACTACAATGTTAGTTTCTGCATTATCTTAAGTATTATACGTATCGTAGGTATTACTACTGTAGATATTATTATAAATTTAGCTAGTTTTATAAGCTCTGAATCTTCTTTATTATCATTAGGTTAGACTGTGACTCTTTTGCGTTTCAAGTGTTTTTTATTTGTAGTACTGTAAATGGGGCTTCACTAGGACTTAGTTGAAAACTAGCAAATTGCTAAACTTCTTTTCAGATTGTACTTCATCAATGTACATCAAATATTCAAACTATACAATATGAATTTTGTTAGTAATTTTGTTGCACTGTAATGCACATCAACCAACAAATTTTTTTACACCAGAAAAATTGACTGGTAGACGCAGCTTTAAAGCCCGCTATTTGCACTTTGTGCAATAAAGTGTATAAATAAACAAACCTTTCTTTTTTTCTCAAACTCCCATGAGATCGGATACTACGAGGTTAAAAGCTAGTATTAGTTATGCAAATAAAAGGTTTTGATAAAGGAAGGCAGGTACTGTCTACCGGGAATGTAATGTTTTGCAATCCCGCTGGACGCAAATTCACTTTCACTTTTATGTGTCGGTTTAATCCGTAGAATCTTACTTTCGTCTCGCATTACTCCAACACGTAATGCTCATCTTCGCATGCACGGATAATAATATTATTTGTATTTTAGCGAAAGCTTGTCAAATATGATACCGACATGACTCAGTGGTGGCGAATTCTTGTTGAAAATGGCACGCGAACATTTCCTTGGCTGACTTTTAAATATATAACGTACTAGTAGTCTCTTATTAGTTGTTAAGTGTTGTTTTGTTTGTAACTTTTAAAGCCGTTTCAAATAAATACAATATGAACAAAATGTCAATTGAGTTCAATTATTTTTCAAGACTAAGGGATTTAGAATTTCTTTTTGAATCTTTTTATAGATTTCAGAAAACTCCATTAGTTTTTGCGATATATACAAAAAACGGATTACGTCCTATTTATCTTTATCCGAAACCTGTGAAAATGAACTTTGAACTGAGTTACGTGAATGCACTTATGCGTTGTTATTTGTTGATAAAAGTATATCATCGTGATTTTAAACGAAGGAAATAAACGCAGACAAGCCTGTAAACCTAGAAAACATTTCTGGGAGTGAGAAACCCGCAAAGTTAATAATGAAGGATCCCGTGGGTCTAAACTCCACAATCAAATAACAAAATCAAAATATTCATTATTCAATTAGGCATAATAAGCTCGTTTTAATGATCATTAGGGTGTCAGTTGGCAACGAATCTACTAAAGGTTTGGAGAGTTGATTCTACAGAAAAGAAATCAGCAACTAAACTAAATTATGTACTGTATGTCTTTTAAGATATAAAATGCACATTGTCTTTGTCGAACTTCTACGAATGATCTTGACAGATTTTCTTAAATTTTTGTGTATATTTGTTAAAGAGAGTCTGAGAGTAGATAATAAAATAAAAATCAAAATGTTCTTATAAGTAATAAGACTCTTTCAAAAACACTATGTAGATCATTTGTACAAACGATGATGTAACTCCATCGGAAATATGTTTAACATCATCATCTACTCTCATTTTAAAATAAAAAAAAGTCTGTAATATAATTATTACATACGTACTTCCTATTCGATTGCAAATTTGCAAGCAATTATAAGATATGACCAATTTTGTAGAATGAATATTATTTTCTCTATAAAACTATTGCTTTTTCAGGTTTAATATTAGTAATCATTTCTTAAAAATTCTGATACTACGATTTTAACTGAAATATTCATCGTAAATTAGAACTTCTTAAATTACTACATACTTTTGCCCTGATTTTGAAA
Organism: Elymnias hypermnestra; assembly: GCA_015832385.1. Lineage (NCBI taxonomy): Eukaryota > Metazoa > Arthropoda > Insecta > Lepidoptera > Nymphalidae > Elymnias > Elymnias hypermnestra. The sequence continues at coordinate 10,904,591 of JACTOM010000933.1, forward strand.
TATTATGTATTCCAATAGAGATATTTATAGACAGTATCTCTATACCACTGACTAAAAATATCTTTAAATTCAATATCTCTAATTTAATAAAAAAATAATAATAATACTCTTTATTGTACACCTTAAAAACAATAACAAATTATGAATGCGCGAGGCTTATACAAATAAATGGTACAAAAGGCGGGTTTATCGCTAGTTAAAATAGTAATACTAGAAGAAAAAATTCCCATCAAAATAGGTACAACTATTCTGGAGATTAGTCTAAGAAAACAATGAGACAAATATGTTCAAAACTGTCGTTTTCATAGAAATATACTTGCAAGAGTTTACATTTAGTAAAAAATCATTAAACTGATCTTATACACATATTTTTTATGTATAATACGTGGGAGAGAATAGTAAGTAGCAGCCCATTAAAGTCTCACTGCTGGGCACAGGCCTCCACACAATGAGAGTTTTTAGAGCATAGACCCTCCACGCTGCCTCACTGCGGATTGGCAGGCATAGTAGACAAGTGCACTCTCTATTCCTTCACTCTCATAGTCCGATGTGACGGGAGTCCGACACGACCAGAGACAGATCAGGCGCAGGTGCTCTCCGAGGCACGAGGGGGATCACAACGCCAACTTCCCAACTTCGGGCGAATATTAAGAAAATCTTAATAGAAAACGCAATATTGATATTTGAATTGGCCCGACCCGGGACTCGAACCCAGTACCACATGTATGTAGTCGAACATGCTAACCACTAGACCAATGAGGCGTGGTGTATTAAATATATGTATTGTAATGATGATGAGAGAAATAGAGACAATTGGCTGAGTTTGTTGTGGGCGTTTCTCAGTACAGGGTGCGAAACAACCCTTGCAACTTTATATTGTAAGTCGTTCTTCAATGTCACCCTCAGTGGTACATTGAAATAATATATTGAAAAAAAACTATATTTGTTATATTTGTTGTATACAATTCAAAATTGCTGTAAAAGCCTACTTCTACAAAGTACTAAGTACAAAATATACATTTATTCTAGGAGTTTATTGAAGTAAAACTTCTTTAAGCGCATATGGGTAAAATTTGTATGGATGAAACGCGTGATTCATCACGAAGATGTGCAGTGTTTTTCAAGATAATTCGTTTGAAGGTTAGGTAGTTTTAATATTTACAAATAACATGTGGAATTTTAATTTTCCACTCGTCATTTAATAATTTATACACTTTTATATACTATTTTTCATAAAATTTCATAAATTTTAAATTAAATTTATAATATCCCATATTGGCTAAAAAAAACTCGTGGCATTTTTATTTGCAATACTTCTTAAAATTAAAATAATTAAATTCCTAACATATGTACCGTTTCCCCTCCCTCTAAGTCTCGGACAACTAAAGTTTTGGATAGTATAGATATAAATAAGACTTAAAAATTTGTTTGCCAAAGAAGTTTCACTTCTGACAAGTGTACTTTGTACGCACGCACTTTTAACTCTTTTATACTCTATAATTTTGCCATCAACATAACAAATAATAACAGAAGAAATAACAATTTTAGGTCATATTCTGTTAAATTGTTCAACAACCTGTCGCCAAAGTCGTATGCTTAGTCATCATGACTGTTAGAAATGATTTTCGCTCGAATCCAGGTCAAATATTATTTCATTGCTACCATCATCTACGAAAATGATTGCTCACCTGTGATCTTTGTTATTACGAAATAAGGAACTTGTTCACGGTGTGTTGTCATTTCACGTGGTGAAATAGCTTAACTAACTGACATTTTCTATATGCAATCATTATTGTAGAAAAGCGGGTAATGTACGTAGTTTAGTGTAGAAAGAAATCAGATTTAGCGGCTTATCTTATTTTGCCTCGTCGTCATCGCTTCAACTGATGGACATCCACTGCTGGACACAGGTCTCACGAAGTGATGCCCACAAGGCCTTATCTTGCGCCGCCTGGATCCAGCAGCTACCGGCGACCCTCCTTATAGCGTCAGTCCACCTTGTGAGGGAGTCTTCCTACACTGCGTCGTCCGGTGCAGGGTCGCCATTTCAGTACCTTCCGGCCTCAGCGTCCATCGGTTCGTCGGACTTTAGTCTTCAGGCACTGAGTGATATTTGAAGAAAACGTCTTCCAGAATTTCCCTAACGCTGCTCAACCGAGTTGGATTCGGCGGTTGACCTCTTTCTCGAAATTGGAGCTACCTAGCTGGACTATGTGTCCCAGGTATGTGTATTCGTCAACAATTTCGAGTGTCGAGTTCTCAACGATGGTTGGAGCGGAACATAGATATTGGACATGACTTTCGTCTTATCCATGTTCATTTTTAGGCCCACCTGTCGAGAAGCTCTGCTGAGGTCATCAAGCACATTGCATTGAGATCTTCCAGAGTCTCTGCCATAATGACCACGTCGTCGGCAAACCGTAGATGAGTGATATACTCGCCATTGTCCAATTTCCATTATTTTGTCAATTGTTAATCAGATTTTGCGGCTTATCTTACGAGTATTTTGTCTTTCACGACATCTTTAGAAACATTGTAACTAAAAATACGGTATCAATGGAAAGGATATTTAACTTCGCCCGTTTCTAGGTAAAGATCTTTGAATATAATTTTAGATCACTTCAAAATTTCGGAATAATTTGAAATTTGGCACACTTGTCAAGGGCGGATGAAAATACAATCATTTCAAAAAAGGATCAATTTTTAATCTTATCTATGTATTTATGAGTGGGGCGCTCGGTGAAAATTGTTGTAATCACCCCACGCTTTTAAACACATAATTGAATGTTATTTTAATATTAAACAATTAATAGTTTACAACCTTTTCCAACCATTTCGAGCTATTGGAAAACACCAAATTGGAAATTTAAGATCACAAGTCTACTGTGAAAACAAAGCGAGGTTTATTCATTTCACATTCTTGTTATTTCGTATTCTTAAAGCAATAATATTTAGAATATATAATTACTATTGTTATGTTACTAGTGAGGTAAAATTTAGTAGTCTCTTGCTTAACTAAGTCTATGAGAGCAGACTTTATTCGAACGAACTTTACATATCTGAGCGTGACTGCGTAGTCTCTCAATAACCCCGAAATAAAGTATAAAGAATTTTCACGTTTCTGTATATGTATGTTTCTAATATAGTATAAACTTATACTATAAAGATGAACTATTTGTGTTTTTGTATGTATGTATGTATGTTTGTCACACAAAAGCTACTGGACCGATTTCAAGGTTTTTTACCATTAGAGAGCTGCATTTTCACTGAGCTACAAAGGCTATATTACTTTTAAAGAAATAGGGTTCCCCAAGAAAAATCCATTAATGAAACTGAAAGTGTGAAAAAATTGGTAACAAAAATCTGTCAACGGGTGCTGCGAATACTATTAATATCTACAAAAAAGTCCCCTTATACTATATGTCCAACTTTTTTGCATTTTAAATGTTAATAATAGTGCCTACAATAATAAAACCATATTATTCGTACCTCTGTATTAATCCTTATCTAATAAAATAATATTTTGTTTAAGCCGATTTCAATACCCATATAACACTTTTTAAATTATTAAACTCGGATATTCCATTCTAAAGATGTAACGATTTTAAAAATGTCAATCTAAAGAAAATGGCCTGCGACTGGTGAGTTAGCTCATATTCCAAGGATACCAATGACCCGTCGATGTACTTATACTGTTTTTATTTTTATCAAGCTAAAAATTACTGCAGCAATTTAAAAAACTTCTTTCATTACCTCCATAAAATCAATAATTTTTCAATACCTTTAGAGTTTTTTTAAATTTGCTCATGTCGGACATTCTACGTAAATGTTAAAAAACTGTACTGTAAATGTACTATTTAGATTAGATATATTCACTGTAAAGTAAAATCTGTATATTGATTGTATAATAAATGTTAGTGTATATCTAATAATCTGAAAGGAAGTAATTAAAAACTAAGTACAATAAAACATTTATGTCAACGGAAATAAATCTATAGTCCGATTTAGTAGACTTTCCACTGCCACGAGATCGATCTCGTGGCAGTGGATACCCGCGTAGATATCGATATCTACGCGGGTGAAACCGCGGGGCATTGCTAGTATTTTATAAAATTCTTCCACACTCTGGGGTTCCTGGAAAAGATCTCTCCAAAGGGATAAGGTATCCTATATATACTAACTTTAATATGACTTCTTGTTCATAAATAAATAAGACTTAAAAAATCTTTATATTAATTAAATACTTTTTAACGATTAACTTTAATAAACACTCATTAAGAATTACGACGAAATTCATTAAAGATGACACGAAGTTCAGTCTCGTCGAGAGTTCTCTTTTACGTTTCACTTTCATATATAGCAAAGAATGTGTTTTTTAGACATTAATACTTAATTTAAATTCTGAAGACATCTACGAAGTAGAGCACCAAGATTGGTGCTATTGTTATGTATGATAATTCGAAACGTGTCATAGTGTTATTACTGTAATAGTGTTTTCTGTAACTCCATTCTAACATATCATTAAGTTACTTCACTCACAAAATGTAACTGACGATTAAAATTCATTATTCAGATTGCACAACGCTCATACATTTTTAAAGAGACGTTACTTAATATTGCCCATCACATTTTCACGGTCTGTCTATCTGAACATTAACGTAAAATTTACTTAAACGATTTGAAAAATTATCACTTTAGATCTTTATTTATAGCCTAGCAATCAATTGTTTGCTATACCACGTTAAACAATTTTGTAAATCCGCAGTGGAGCAGTGTGGTGGGCCTGTAATCTAAAAACACTCTCTCCTATAGTGAGGAGGCCTGTGCCCAGCAGTGGGACGTTAATGGGCTGCTACTACCCTTACCTTACACATTACCACATAACTTACTAATGGTTAGTTTAAATGTATACCTAAAATCGGTGTATTTTAGATTGACAAAGAATTTATATGAGTTCTAGTTGATAAGTGAGATAGATAGATAGATAGAAACATTTTATTGCACACAAACACATACAGGAAATACAAAACTAAGATTATTGCTGCTAGCAATCTCTTCCAGACAACCTGTATAACAGTGGATGCATATTTAATGAATTTATATGAGTTCTAGTTGATAACTTTTTGTATAATTTGCTGGATATGAAGTTTTTTTTCCGCTGGGAAATGCTTTTACGCACTGGCAGGCAGGGACAGGGACTGTAGGACTCGCTAGCTTAGCTAGAATACCTACTAAAACCCAGCGACACTCTCATCAACCTGAACTGGAGGTGTCAGAGGCTCCCTTACGCATTTGCTCTGACACTTCCGGATCCAACCGGCAAAAAGTGGTTTAAGGAGGAGGCTTCTACCAACCGGCGACCGCCTACGCAGGGTCTACGCCTTCAACGAGATGACATCCTCGCAAAAGGAGTCATTCCAACCTACCTCACTGTCAAGCATTGATTATACTTGGCAATGAGAGATCCTCTCCAATCAGCGACACCAGAGGTTGGCGTTGTTGTTTCTATGCCGGACATACTGCCACAGTGTGGTCTGCCGCATCGACGGACGCACCACACTGATGGCAGATAGGTGATTCTACTATACCACGTAACAGAACACATTTTTTTGCTTGACAATAAGCAATATTTTAATCTAAGATTGTAGCTAACCATAGGCAAAGTCTCGAACCACTACATAGCTAGATAAATATGTTATATAAAATATATTTTTCTGGACTTAATCCACCATGAATTTCCATTCCTAGAATCACTGTTAACCACGCAAGTGCTTGCAATACACTAGCGAGGCTGTCATGGAGTATTTTTATGTTTTTTAATTGTGTTATATATATACGATACACAACAAATATCTATATTATACATTAGTATGCATCTAAATATATATTTTTCTATATATTTCTTTATATATTAATGTACTTTTTATATGTATTTTTGTACAATATATTTTATACAGCACCTACCCTTTTTCGTGACAAAATTTCCCTAACCCTAAACTATCGCTATTTAGCCATAAAACCGCCTTTTTGTAACCTATGATTTTGTTATTGTATATATTGGTGTACAATAAGGTTTATTCTTTCTCTCTGTAAGCCCTTAGCATTAATCTTTTTAAAAAAAATAAAAGTAAACTAAAATTCTTTAACCGACCGTTTTATAACAATAAAATATGATATAATTCCTAATAATGTTAAATGCATATTGAGTCGTGATAACTAAAAACATTAAAGAAATTGTCTTAAATGCACAGCAATAAATAAAATAATTACTTTTTTATATTTATATCGCGGAGTAGAATGCAAATTATTATAGATTAATCATTGCCTGACAAATTGAATGGGCGATATATTATCATAATTATGTAAAATTGATTTATATTGCACTATCTCCAAATTGTTTATAGTCACGATATTGTCTAATATTCTCCCGCTATCTAAAAACCTTTTTTTATTTACTACTTTCGAATCGTCGTTTTTATTAAGCTCTTCCTATAACATAAAAATATTACTTTTTTATACGTTTAATTGTAATTACTTATATCTGCTTTGGATTAGTATTCAGTCCTTCTTTGAATTACCTATTTATATCTTTATTTATTTAGCATATTGTAATATTGAAGATTATTTAAATCACAAAGTTGTTTGGACTTGATTCCAGTTGCACATGAAAGCTAAACACATTGTAACGTATAAAAACTATGTTTAACGGAGTAACCGTTGAGTTTCTTGCCGGTCTTTTTGACGGCCTCGCTGGCGCAGTGGTGCGAGTATTCGCTTTGCTAACAGAGGTCCCGGATTCGATCCCCGGTAGGACGAATTTAGGAAATTGTATTTTCTAATTTGTCTGAGTCGGGACTGGTGGGAGGCTTCGGCCGTGGCTAGTTACCACCCTACCAGCAAAAACGTACCGCCAAACAAAGAGATTTGTGTTCCGGTACGATGCTGTGTAGAAACCGTAAGGGGTATATCGCCTCTTAACAGATTAGCGCGCTTCCATCTTAGACTGTATCATCACTTACCATCAGGTGAGATCACAGGCAAGCGCTAATCTGTCAGCAATAAAAAAAAAACGGTTTCTTCTTAGCGGAGTCAACTTTCCGAACCGGTGGAAGATTTGTTACCAACGGACAGACTATTGACGATTCAAAAGAGCTTTTTGAGCATACTTGAATAAAGAATTTTTTGATTTGATTTGATATATATATTGATATGTATCTATTCCTTATATGTTGTTATTTATTGTATGTGTATTCTTATTAGTATTTATATGTATGTATATATTTTAAGTAATGTATGTTTGTCTTGTAACTTATAAACACCGCCTACTTTCGATCTCCTATCTTTGACGGACTCCGTATACGTTGGGTTGTCTCGAAGAGATTGCTAAATAACGATAAGACCGCCCATTGTAAACTAGAATTATTTTCAGTTAAGACATTGTATTTTTTTTGTGGTGTTCAATAAAGTATACTATCTATATATAATTCTTATGTGCGTGTGTATGTCACTGAACTTCTCCTAAACAGCTGAATCTATGTTATTAAAAGTTTTTGTGTGTCTGCTAGTGGATTTAAGAATGGTGTAGATTGATAATTCGATCCGATAAATAACCAATTTACTCAAAAACACGATCATGATCTACGCGGGTGACTACATTGGGGACAGCTAATTCAAATGTAAAATTACAGCTTTCTTTCTGGCAATATAAGTGGTTAATAAAGATATAAATAAAAGATAACTATTATTAGAATAGACGCTATAAAAATATATCACAGTACCTAAAAAAATCATCCTCTATATTATCTTGATTAATCAAATACATTAGTTGTTTCTTATCTATCTATCTAATATTTGAAATATAATACTGTTGCAACTTCGTCTTCAAAATCCAGAATTTTCTTTTCTATTGCTGGATGTTCAACTGTAATATCACCTAATGGTAAGTTATATATACCTTTTATAGTGTTACCGGGTGCTTGGCGGTATCTCTTTGCTGGTAGGGTAGTGACTAGCCACGGCCAAAACTTCCCACCTGTCCAGACTGAGTTTGCCCCTTTTTTACGCTAGGAAATGCCTTTTCGCACTCCGATCAGATCTAAAATCTTATCGGGAGTGTAGGATTCGCTGTTAAGCCAGAATACATACTGAAACCCAGCGATACCCTCGCATCCTTTTGTGTAGCACCAGAGGATCAGTAAACGCAATCTACCCTGGCACTTTGGAAGATTCCTCTGAGAGACTGAGGAAGGACAAGCGTAAAGCTACACCTCCTTCCTCCCACTCTCCTGCGCTGTAATAAAGGAGCGTCCACAGCATTCTCCCTGTGCCTCTCATTTTTTTTGTCGCTGGGAAAGGCAATTACCCCGATTGTGGTTTCGGTAGTGTGAGTCTCCACTAGGGTAGAAACTCGCAATACTAAAACCCAGCGGGACCGCCATCAACCATGAGTAGGGAGCTAGAGTTTCGTTGAGGCATCCCTCTCTGGCCCCTCGGTTGCAGTCGGCTCACAGATATTCTACAGAGAGAGGAGTTGTATGAACCTCCACCTGTTTCCTGCAACCCTTGGTCGGGGCTGGAATATTTCGGCGGCATTCACTCTCTCTCTTTAAGCGAGATGACAGTCTCGAAAAAAGAGTCCACCGCTCTCCAGGCCTGCTCACTGATAAGTATTTCCCCTATAATAATTGCCAGCTAGGTTTGTGTCGATCAGTGATGTCATAATGACTCGCTGAGGTCCCCAGGTGGGTCATTATGCCACCGTGTGGTGGGCTGTGTCTAAGGAGGCACCACACACGTAACAGCTGGCCGACGGCTCATAGCCAACATTTTGATACAGGTATTTGCCGAAGCAACCATGACTGGCAAGCACCTGTACCAACCTAAAGGACAGCGATCTGTGCTCCCAGCCATTTATCCAAATGAGGGCATATCGCCCCTACTATGGCCTCGCCCGCTACTGGAGTGCCTCTCATGTGTTTCTTTCAGCGAAATAACACTTTCTCAGAAGGAGGCCACCGCCCTTCACTCCCTATCACCGGTGAGCGATATACAAGTGAAAATGTAACAGACAGACGGATGAATTATATCTGAAACTAATATGTCTTCTTGGCAAAAGCTTGACTATGTCTAGCAATCTAGACTAACAAGAGTAACCAATTTCCTATTTAGGAATCGAATGGGGGACCGCTGCCTGCGAAGTTTCTTTCGAAAGCACTAAATGATAAAAATATTTCATATATTTGAAAAAATAAAAGCACTCTATATCAATAGAAGACATCACAGTTATTTGGAAATCTAGGCAACAAAAAGAATGACTCAATTATTTGCCAAAGAACCGTTAGCGTTCTGGTATGTTTTTGTTATCAATATTTTCTTTTCACATTTTACCTACTTTGATCGCGTTTGAATCTAAAAAAAATGTAAATACTATTCTTTCATACAATATTGGCAATGTTAGATGTAGATTTTGTTTGTATTTGGTTCCTTTATATTACATTTAATATAGATAAAATTTCAGCGACTCCTAATTATATAGAGGGAGTATAAAATCCTAATTTTATAAGATAGTGTTTAAGAAAGAGATTATTTATTATTGTACCTTTTGTAAAGACGTTAAAAAGAAATTTGTTGCTTACTTTCATATACCATACGTTTATGATATAATTTTTTTTTACATCAAAGTTCGTTATAAAATACGACGAGAGATTATTGTGTTATTTAAATATTATATAATATGTTATAGGTGTATAACTTTTCTATACATGTGTATGTAACTGAACTCCGAAATGTCGGTGGATTTGGATCAAATTTGTTTGTGTTTAGATGGTTTTAAGAATGATTAACATTGACAACTTCAAAGGAGTTAACAAAAAAGAGTATATATATTAATTAGGATCTCGTATGTCTCTAAGAGATAAAGTTAAAAAAACGTCAATTCTCACAGTACTGTCGCAATATATATTTAATAATATCCGTGATAATATATATTTATTCAGAAAGAAAAGTGAAATACACAATTTTAATCCAAGAAATAAAAACAAACTTGTAATTCCATATTTTAGAGTGAAGAAGGTTTAGAAATCATTTCTCGGGTTGAGCATAAGCATTTTTTATAAGATACCTCAATCAGTTTTAGATTTGCCTCCACATAATTTTAAGAAATATGTCAAAAACATTCTTTTACAAAAGGCATATTATAATGTTAAAGATTATTTTAGCAATAGAAATGTTTGGCGTTGATTCCAGTTGCTCACGGAAGCAATATTACACATTGTAGCATACAAAACTATCTTTAAAAGAGTAACCGTTAAGTTTCTCGCCGGTTTCTTTTCAGCGGATTCAACTTTCCGAACCGGAGGTAGATTTGTTACCAACGGAATAAAGAATATTTTGATATGGATTTTATTTCTCCATCACTCCATGGACTCGGAAACTACGAGAATAACACCACCGAGCAAAACTAGTTATTTTATAATGTTCTTTTAGATCAAAAAATGACAATAATAAATATAAAAATATGACCTACTATAATAAATATTTTTAGTCTAAAGTGAATTACATAATTCAATAAAACAGTAACGTATTATTTAATATCAGATTGTAAAAAATTTAACCTCATTATTGTTTTTATGATCGTTATATCATGATGATAAAATTGCGTATTTGATGTTATTTAATAAACTAAAAATCCAAATACAGACAATAAATAATGCCATTAAAACATTGATTTAATGAATTTATATAAATAAGTTTAATAAAATACTTCCACAATGTTTATTTAAGGTGGAAATATTGTAATATATAACTAACAATGTCTCGCAGTTTCACCTGCGTGTATACCGATCTTGTGGCAGTGGAAAGTCTACTAAATCTGACTATAAATTTATTTTAGTTAATATAAAAGTTTTATTTCGCTTAGTTTTTAATTACTTCCTTTCAGATTATTAGATACACATATTCCTAATCTAATCATTATACTGATTTTACTTCACAACGAATATATATCTAACTAATACATTTTTAAATTCATAACATCATTTATGTAGAATGTCCGACATTAGCAAATTTAAAAATACCTACAGGTATATCGGTTGGTATCCTTGGTATCCTGAGAATGTGAGTCAACTCAACGTTCTCAGGCCTAGTTATAAGGGTCACCAATTTTTCACACCTTTGGTTACATTAATGCATTTTTATTAGGGATACCTATTAATATACATATAAAAGTAAAGTAAGTAGCAGCCCATTAACGTCCCACTGCTGGGCACAGGCCTCCTCACTCCGAGGAGCGAGGGTTTTTAGAGCAAAGACCCACCACGCTGCTCCAGTGCGGATTGGCAGGCATAGTACACAAGTGCACTCTCTATTCCTTCACTCTCATAGTCCGATGTGACGGGAATCCGACACGACCGGAGAGAGATCAGGCGCAGGACCGACGGCTTAACGTGCTCTCCGAGGCACGGGGGTGGATCACACCGCCAACTTCCCAACTTCGGGCAAATATTGAGAAATCTTAATAGAAAACTCAATATTGATATTTGAATGTCATTGACTCATGTCTGTAGTCGAACATGCTAACCACTAGACCAATGGGGCAGTTAATATACATATACATATAGATTAGGAAATTAATTAATTAATTAAATTAATACATAGGAAATTAAATCGTATTTTGCAAAAAAATACTTCGTATCTAATTAAATACAGTAACCAAACGTACAATATGACACTGCCTTTTATTGGTATTATCCTTTAAACTGTCCGACCGTTTTTTAATCCCCCGTAATATGGTCGTGCTTTTTAAAGGAAAACCCGTCGTCTGCCCCATCTCGCACGGACGCTTTTGCGTCGAGTGCCCCGCGGGTCGAATGGCGCTAAAGTGGCTCTTGGAACTTAAATGTTCATAAATGACTACCAAATGTTATGATTCCGGTGTAGCTTCATATTGCGCTAAACTTTGAGATAGTGAAAAAAATCCGTTTTGTATTTATCGGTTCATATCTTAAAAATTAAAACTTACCTAAAGGGTATTCATTGTTATTGACATCACTTATATAATCAAAAACAAACAATCACCAAATAACACACAGCTAATAAAATACCACAATAAAGAGAACGACATTCGATGCGACACACGCACTGTTAGTAACGGTTACTTTGTAACTGATTTATTTTCGTTTTTTCTATAGTCTGGTGTTATCTCTATGCGTATTTTGTTACGTCAGTTGACGAGAAGCAAAATAGATAATACACATTATGACAAGGAGAAGCATATATTTCCGATTGACTTGTCTTCAAATCGGCCTTATCAACAGGTAGTTTGTATGGGCAATCTGGAGATTATAGTACAATTAGTGTTATATATCTTACGTACTCCACTTCCCTCCAAATATATATATTTTATTATTGATGTCTAGTAATATGTCCTTACCAGCAGTATTTTTTTTAAATATCCTTGTTAATGGATATACAATAAAGACTACGATAGAAATACATCTATATCGATTGTGGAAGAAGTGCTTAATAAAATAAACAGTCGAATGTAAATAAAATAGAACTAAAACATATAATGAAATCATATATTTTTATAACTCCGAGAATTAATCTGCCAGAAATTATTAGAAGTTTTAATGACATTATGCGTTAACTAGCAAATTAACACTTTAATGTGAAAATTTGGTAAACTTTATATTATTACGCTGCGTCGCAAATTTATTCTTTCATTTTTAAGTTAATTAAAGTTACGTTAACCTTTGAGCTATTTAAACAGAAAGTAAAATACCGCATTCGCTTATTTTTGTCAAAAGATCTAGGTATAAAAAAACTTATTGAGAAGATAATCATATCAATGGTACAGAAAATATTTATAAGTGTGATAAATAGTGAATACTGTAAAGAAATTGTGAATTTTTAGGCAATGAAGGTAATTATTTAAGCAAAAAATCATCGGGCAATTTTTTTTTTATATATACATATATATATTAATAATCTACTTTTATGTAAGGGATCACTGCAACACAGCTACCACTTCTGCTGGATCATCATCATTTTATTGAGATACCATTGTAGTGTTCTTTAAATAAATAAATTTGGGATTGAGAAAAACAATTTTAAAATGTTTATATTGGTTTGTCATTTCTTCTCCTAAAAACGGTTAAATCGATTTTACAGAGACGGCCGAATTTATTGGTTGATTTAATCGCAACTGATTTAGCTAATAATAAACTAAAAAAAGTGTTCTCCATGGGGAGAGTACTTTATAATCCAATGGGTATATCAGGACACCCATATTAGCATATAAATCGCGAAAGAATTGACTTTGTTAATTTCAAGTCCATAGCTTTTAAAATCGAATGTTTTTTGGTTATATATAAATACTTATTAGGTATTAATAATTACGTTTGTATATTTAGATTTGTTTATGTATGTCTAATAATTACATAAACTACATATGTATGTATATATATAATTATGTATGTGTGTATCTAGTAGTGGAAATTATAATAAGATGCTTCTATTGCACTTACCCAGTAATTCAATGGGCTACTATCTTCAAGGTTGTCTGGAGGAGATCGCTTTAAGCGATAAGACCGCCTTTGTACACTACTTCTACAATTTTGTTAGTGTTTTCTTTCAAAATCAGTTTGTGTGCAATAAGAATAAATAAATAAATATATAATAGGCTTTAAAGAAACACATGAAGAAAGTTTGGTTATTTTTACAAGAAGTAAAGTAGGGAATAGCTCATAAACTTCCGAAAGTCGGAAAGGGTATGTTTTTAATCATAGAGAGGGTCTGGAGTTTACAAAAATTATTATGCTCCACTGCAGATTTGGAGGCGGCAATTATCTCGTAATTATTCCCGAGGTTTTTTATAACACATTCAATATAGATTCATGAGGTCCCAGGATCATGACTATAAGACTATCATTGGAAAATCTTAGTTTACCACAACGTGAGAGACGAGAAAGGTAATGGAGGAAACATATCGAAAAGCACGTAAAGCCGATCGTTCTCGTGATTTCTCTCCGGTAATTTTACATATCGTTATATAATACGTAGTTAAATATTTATTGTCTATTAGTTATTATTTTTTAAAACAAATAACAGTCACATTGCACTTGTAAATAATAATTATGTAAATAAATAGACATATACTTAATTAAACAGTAAATGTATGTTAACCTCGTCCATTGTAAGAAACAAACATAAATATGTACTTTTGCTTTCCTTAAATAAATGATAAACTCAAGGCTTTTATTTCATATTCCACTAGGAGGCATAGAGCTTTAGATCCAATAACAATTTATCAAGCTACACGTTTTATAATAACTTAGCATGAATAGTCTCCACATTTCAAATATAATTATAACAATATCTACCATTGATAACCACCGCATCTTGTCTCGCCAGAATATTTAACGCCGCTTCACTTTCTGTCAAAAGAAAACAAGCTTTTAATGCCTTATCATGCACAACACTTCACTACACTTATCACATACACTTACAATCGAAACTGGACTCATTAAATATTATAATTATATGTGTACTATTAGTATTTCATGTGACCGTACCTGATTTCGTGTTCTAGTGGTCGAGTACGTGTAAAGCAATGGGTCTGTGAATCACTATGTTACGTTCTTTTATACCGAGGAAGAGTCCGAGATGCGAAGAGGCTCCGTTGGCCGAAAGCACTCGGTTATACAAAGTGACTATAAGACAAACTCGCTTGCGCGCTTTCACTATACGGATGTCCTGCGATCGGATCGGCAATAGAGACCATTAAGAATCTTTAGCAAAAAGTTGTTTTTTTTTTTTTAAATAAAAGCCACCTTTTGCATTTTCTTAAAACTAGCAGGCTCACACAGCTTCGTACCGCAATAACAAATAGGGGTTGGCAATAGGCGGTTAAAAGAACAGTCGATTTATTCTTAGACTTTACTTTAGTTGACAATATACAATAAAAAAAATACATAGAAAAATCGTATTATAAGTACTTAGACGATAGAAACGCGTGGGAGTGAACGAACTGCTCTAATTTGAATTGAAATATATTAAACTAATATGATATTGTAATGATGATGATAACAAAAAAAACAGAATACCCGACTGAGTTTGTTGTGGGCTCTTCTCGGATGAGGGTGCGAAGGAACCCTCGTAACTTTAAATTTTAAGTCGTTCTGGAGTATCATCATCAGACGTACTCGTACATTAGAATTAGAGTGTGGAAAAGAAAAAACAAAAATTTGACGATTCAAAAGTGCTGTAATATGCCTACTTGGATAAAGATATTTTGATTTGATTTTGATTTGACATAAATTAGTCAAGTCGTTTTTTGGAAATACGGTAACAAACACTGTGATACAAGATTTTTACACACTACAGAAAACCTTCTTTTGAAATGCAACTTCTTTAGGCGTATAAGGGTAAAATTTTTATGGATGTCACAAAGATTTGCAGCGTTTTTTATGCTAATTTTTTTGGAGGTTAGGTAGTCTCAATATTTACAAATGTGGCATTTTAAATTTTAAAAATAAAATAATAATTTCTAATATTGACAAAAAATATGTGGTATTTTTAACTACAATTCGCCATTTGAGATTTCAGTTAATTGTTTATATTAATTTTCAACACTTTTAATATTTTAATCACGATTAAATTCATTAAATTCCTAACATATATTCCTTTTTCCCTCTAAATGTCAGAAATCTAATGTTTTAAATTTGTGTAAATATTAACAGAACTTAATTGGTTTGCCAAAGAAGTTTCACTTCTGACATGTGTACTTTGTACGCATGCACTTTACTTTCTTATTACAGTACATAAAGTTTCAAAATCATATTTCGTCCATATAAAGCGAATGAGTCCGGTTTACATTGTATAATTGTGTTAAATAATTAGTTAGCCAAATATACATTTTAATGATTATCCTAATAATATTTTACTAAATGAAAACATCCAGTTTATAACCTTAATTATAACAATAATAAGTCTTAAATAATCACCAGAAAAGCTTTAACAAAAAATGTTATTGTACTGCAAGTTATTTCTATAATTCGTTACAAAAAAGTCACACCTTTATTTAGCGTACGTATCATAGTGGCTATGACTAGTGGCACTTTCGAGTTATTTGCATATAAGTAGAGTTGGCTCAACTGCCTCCTGCATTTGTTTGAAAATAACAAAATGAATTTCCTGTCCTATTTTCAAAACAAAGAAATTATCGTACTAATTGGAAACGAATAACATGAAGATTCTAAAATCGATATTGAGTTTTCTATTAAGATTTTCTCTATATTTGCCTGAAGTTGGGAAGTTGGCGGTCTGCTCCACCCCTGTGTCTCGGAGAGCACGTAAAGCCGTCGATCCTGCGCCTGATCTCTCTCTCCGAGTGTCGGATTCCCGTCACATCGGACATTGAAAATGAAGGAATAGAGAGTACACTTGTGAAAACTATCCCTCATATGAGTGAGGAGGCCTGTGCCCAGCCCGGGACGTTAAGGGGCTGCTACTTACTACTTACTTATAATAATCATCTCAAATGTTATTACTTGTTTCTGATAACTCCGGATCGAGCATAACCTTTATCGTATTTCTATATAAAAATTTATAAATATTAAAAAGGCTCGATGAATTTATTATTCATCCAGTAATACAAAGGCTGTCAAGAAATTGCTTGCAACAATTCCGCCTTTGCAAGCTTGTATCAATTATTATGACAAAAAAACTTCCATTCGTTCGTATTTTTTCTTGTGATAATTAAAGTGGTACACTAGGCCGAGAGTCTTCGTGATTAGATATATGGTTTGTAAACAATGATAGTATATATTATGTCATAAAATCTCATATAAAAGATTTAAACACGTCTTTCTATATAATGAGTTTATGAAGCTTATTCTAGATTTCGTAATATTTCTATAACGTAGATCAAATCAAAATATTCTTTATTCAAGTAGGCTCAAAAAGCACTTTTGAATCGTCAGTAGTCTGTCCGTTGGTAACAACTCTACCACCGGTTCGGAAAGTTGAATCCGCTGAGAAAAAACCGGCAAGAAACTCAACGTTTACTCTTTTAAAGATAGTTTTGTATGCTACAATGTGTAATATATTGCTTCTGTGAGCAACTGGAATCAAATCCAAACATTTCTATCGCTTAAATAATCCTGAACATTATAATATGCCTTTTGAAAAAGGATGTTTTTGACATATTTCTTAAAACTATGTGGAGGCAAATCCAAAACTGATTGAGGTATCATATAAAAAATGCTTATGCTCAACCCGACAAATGATTTCTAAACCTTCTTCACTCTAAAATATGGAATTACAAGTTTGTTTTTATTTCTTGTGTTAAAATTCTTGTGTTAAAATAAGACTACCCACATCTCGAATTTGTTATATTGAATTGCAGTAATGAGATATTATTTTACATGTGTGTCTTATTAGTCGTAAATTCCGTTTAAGTGAATATTGTTTGTTTGTTTGTTTGTATACTTTATTGCACATCAATAAATAACAATTTAACATATTAAATTACGAATAAATAAATGTACAAAAGGCGGTCATATCGCTAAATAGCGATTTCTTCCAGACAACCTTTGGGTTTAAAAAGCAGTGAGTATCGAAACTGATGGGCAATGGCATAAACATACATATTAATACACATATAACATAAAAATATAAGAATATATATAGCTTATATAATAATAAACTTACATATATTTAAAATCTATCTAAATTATACATAAAATGATACATAAATCGTCTAAACTTTAGTCTTTAAAAGAAAATGTTAATTTAGCATCTTTTTAAATACCAGCAATGATCTTGCTTTTTGGATTTTGTGTGGTAGTGCATTCCACAATTTTGCCGCCTGCACAGTAAAGGAATGCTCATAAAATGTGGTTTTATGGATTGGGGAATATTGTTGCCTTTATGAAAATGAAACGTTTCAAACCATCTACATTATAATAAAGATGACGGAATAAAACGTGCAATTCTTTAATTAATAGAGAGCCACCGTGAAAGTAGCCAATAATAAAAACGTTGCAACTTTTACTGCACTCGATTTTAATACTAAATACGAGTACGAAACACAATCTAGTTTAAGGATGCGTTTCGATCAGTCAATCTACGTCACGTAAACGATCCCGCTAGTCGACTTACGTAAGAGCCTACGTACATCTCAGTAATGAATAAAATGTAAATTCCACAAATAGACAATTTAAAATGCATAATTAGGAAAGTGTAAAAGAAAACCTTTAAACTTTTGGAAGTGAAACTTTTACGGATGAATCGCGTGATCGTCGTCACGAAGTTGTGCAGCGTTTTCTATGCTAGTGCGTTTGGAGGTAGTTTTAATATTTACAAATGACAAATGGCATTTTTATTTTTTATAAAATATTTCGTAAATTCTCTTTCATGAATTTTAAATTCAAAAACATAATTTAATTAGTATTATTGGTAATAATAATAGAAACCTAATAGAAACAAAATTCTTACTTCTAAGATCTAAATCTTAGAAGTAAGAATTTTGTTTCTATTAGGTTAGTTGAGATATCTGGATTTCCGAAACCTTAAATTGTATTTTTAATCTATAGAATAATAATTGTTTTGGAAAGGCATAAAATAATTTAGTTTATTTTTTCTTTTTCTTGCTCTAACTTTATTTTAGTCAATTAAATATGTTTATGTGATTTTTTTTTACTGCCTCATTGGTCTAGTGGTTAGCATGTTCGACTACAAACATGGGGTCCTGGGTTCGAGTCCCGGGTCGAGCCAATTCCAAATCGATATTGAGTTTTCTATTAAGATTTTCTCAATATTTGCCCGAAGTTGGGATAAAATTGGCGGTGTGAACCACCCCCGTGCCTCGGAGAGCACGTTAAACCGTCGGTCCTGCGCCTGATCTCTCTTCGATCGTGTCGGATTATCGTCACATTGGACTATAAGAGTGAAGGAATAGAGAGTGCACTTGTGTACTATGCCTGCCAATCCGCAGTGGAGCAGTTTGGTGGGTCTATGCTCCAATAACCTCCTCTCATATGATTGAGGAGGCCTGTGCCCAGCAGTGGGACGTTAATGGATGCTACTTACTTTTACCTTATATGATTTTTGCCTGAAGAACGATTTATTTATTTATAATTAATGATTTCTAATATTGACAAAAAACACGTGGCATTATTAATTAACAATTCGTCATTTGAGATTTCAATTATTTATTTGTATTAATTTTCGACACTTTTAATATTTTAATGACAATTAAATTCCTAACATATCTTCCTTTTTCCTCCGTCTAAGTCTCGGATATTTAAAGTTTTAGATTTGTATACATATAAACAAGACGTAAAAATTAGTTTGCCAAAGAAGTTTCGCTTCTGACATGTGTACTTTGTACGCACGCATTATTATCTTTTTTTAATTGCTGACAGTTTAGCGATTGATTGTAATCTGATGATAAAATCAAAATATTCTTTATTCAAGTAGGCCAAAAAGCACTTTTGAATTGTGAGTATACGTTGGTAACAAATCCAACACTGATTCGGAAAAATGATTCCGCTGAGAAGACTGGCAAGAAACTCAACGTTTACCCTTTTAAATATACTTTTGTATGAATCAAATCCAAATATTTTTATCGCTTAAATCATCTTTAACAATATTATAAGCCTTTTGTAAAAGGATGTATTTAACATATTTGTTAAAATTATGCAGAGGATAACTCAAAAGTGATTGCCACAACAAACGATTTCTGAGCCGACTATTGAAGTAAGTAGCAGCCCGTTAACGTCCCACTGCTCGGAGCATAGACCCACCACGTTGCTCCACTGTGGATTGGCAGGCATTGTACACAAGTGCACACTCTCATAGTCCGATGTGACGGTAATCCGACACGAGAGGAGAGAGATCAGGCGCAAGACCGGCGGCTTAACATGCTCGCCGAGGCACGAGGTGGATCACAACGCCAACTTCCCAACATCGTGCAAATATTGAGAAAATCTTAATGGGACCTGGGACTCGAACCCAGGACCTCATTTCTGTAGTCGAACATACTAACCACTAGACCATTGAGCTGACTATTATTATATTTGAATTTGACGACTTTTAATTAAAGAGTCTAAGTAAACTTTTAGAGAAATCTATATGATATTATAAATAAATCATGATAAAGTTTTCATTCTAGACATATTTTTTATATTAGTTCTCAAATTCAAGTCAAAAGTCAAACATCAGTAATGGAATGACGGATTGCTCATGTAAATTCATGTTAGAATTATGAAAGCAAAATTGAACTTACGCGCGAATATCGATTATGCTCTACACTGTATAATTAAACAATAAGTCAGAAATGTACATTTTATTATGAAAGATACAGGGATAATAGCAGTTTTTTATATGTATCTACCTTTCATTGTTGTGTAAAGTAAGAACATGAAAGGTTTATATAATTTTCTTTATTACCTTTGAGATTAAATCAAAGTGTTTATATCGTATATTCATATAAACTATACCAAGAATTATTTTAAAATAGCTTAGGCTAGTATCTCGTATAACTTTAGGCTAGTCTGTTGTAGGATTGCAAACAGGTAGATGTGTGGGATATGAGAATAAGATTTAATTGTAATATAAAGTCTACACTATTTTAAGTATTTAACGTTTATTATTGAGATGAAAGGAAACCGGGAAAAAGGATTTACGAGTCTAAAATGAATGGGAAAGTTGGAAGGGGAAGAACAAGGTGAACGTTTCTGGACCAAATCCAGGATATTTTAAATAACGGCCAGGGTAAGAGTACTCTAAACCGACGAACTTGTATGAAAGGTTTAATGAGAATGAAAGAAGCGAAGGAGATATGCAAGGAATGTGGCAAATGGAAGGACGTGGTTTCTGCCTACCCCTATCGGAATGAGGCGTGATGCTATGTATGTATTAAAATTATGTAAAAGAGCACAATACATTAAAAAATTATAATAATGTGCATGAAAGGTTTAAGATAACTAACGTATTTAAGTTGATTTTGGGGACTTTCTAACAATAATCGTTATATATCAACAAATTTATGCAAAATTATGATAAATTGAAGCATAAGCCTTTCTTAATTTCCCTCTCCTTAAAGTTGTCTGGAAGAAATCGCTGATTAGCGATAAGACCGCCTTTTGTACATTTGCTGTTAACTTAAACCATATTGTGTAACGCTGTTTCTTTTAAGGTGTACAATAAAGAGTATATTATTATTAATATTCACTCTATTTATTGGTGAAAATCGCATGTAAACCTGTGCTAAAGTTTTTCGTGAACTGACAGACGAAGTACAGGACATTTATAATATAATAAGTATAGATAACTAAGCACAATCATTTCCACAAATATCGAAATCCCCTACATATATAAATCACAGTATTTAAAGAAAGATTACATTTATAACACTACAAACTTTTGTATTAATGATATAGCTTTTAAGCATCATGTTTTTATGATTTGTATTTGTGATTACAGAAAACGATGACCTACGCTAATAAATGGGATGATATAATCATCAATAATATAAAAACATTAAAATGTCTTAAAATTCCGGTTAACCGTTTAGACATATATTTATTTCTAGTGCAAGTCACATTTGCAATGAAAATTGTAAACTTGTTCACATTTAAGCACTAACTTAATTCCGTGATTCTTTTGAAACTTTCTTCTTTATATATATATTTTACCTAAAACTACTTATATAATAATGGCTTGGGTCCTAAATAAAAGAGTTATATGTTGAATTCCTTAAACATCTGTTAAATTCTTACCCAACTTTGACGAATA
This sequence comes from Elymnias hypermnestra, assembly GCA_015832385.1. NCBI lineage: Eukaryota > Metazoa > Arthropoda > Insecta > Lepidoptera > Nymphalidae > Elymnias > Elymnias hypermnestra. The sequence goes on from JACTOM010000933.1 coordinate 10,926,392, forward strand.
CTTCCTCACTGTTATTATTGATGGAACGCATTTATATTATTAACTTTTTGTTGAACAAATTACCTTAATGCATTGCTCTAAATTATACACTGTGATATTAAATTTAATGCTTAAGAGTAGTGCACATTCTAAATTTGTTTTTAGATAAATTTGTTTACGTTTACTTTCAAAAATTATTTATTCAAGTAGGCTTTTACAGCACTTTTGAATTGTCAAAAATATAGCTTTTTGCATTTATTTCAATGTACGACTGACAATTATATTAAAGAACGGCTTACGATCTAAAGTTACGATGGTTCTTTCGCGTCCTGTTCTGAGAAGAGCCCACTACAAACTCAGTCAGGTGTCCCTTTCTTTCTCATTATCATTATAATATATATTTTTCATTCAGTCTATTTTGATTAGTTTGTTAATTGAGTATAATCATTTTACATTTAATTATATTAATGTCAATAACTATAGGGACACTATTTTCCATCGCCTTAAAATTCCGGCCATCTATCACATGTCGCATTACAGCCAGCTGTGGAGTCAGAACAAGGTGAAAGGCGTCAATTGTTTCACTTGCTGTTGCTTTCATAAAAACATTGTTTTTTCTATATAATAATTAATCGTAGAACAAAATACGAATGCTATATGTCAAATTAGTTAGCAAATAGATTCTTTGCAAGTGATTTTATTAAGTCTTTAGCCGGCATTACTATAAAAACTTTATAAATTGTACTTAAAAATTTAACAATGTATATGTTACGCACATAAAATAATTATGATTTAACTGATCTTTACATCTAAAACAAAACGGTTTGGTAAACCATTTGTAACTCAAAACAGACTGAATCGATTTTTTTATTCTCTGATTTACTCACCGATAAATTGACGAAAAAAATGTTATATAATTAAATAGGTTTAAATTTTATATTAGCTTATATATATAGTATACAAGTTAGCGCTTGACTATGATCTCACCTACTGGTAAATGGTAATACAGTCTAAGATGTAAACGCGTTAAACTGGTAAGAAGTAATTTACCTCTTATATTTTCTACATAGCATTGAACAGAACAATAGTCACAGCAATTTCCCCTCCCATTAATTCAAACCATAACAAAATTGAAATTGCAATTTCTTATACTAGCATTGGATTCGATTCCAGGATCTCTGTTAACCAAATGATTATAGATTTTCCATTTCCACATATACGCGGGTAAAACCGCGGGGAAAACTAAGAATTATATACACAAAGAAATACAATTGGAGCGTCTCTATGTTATTCCAAATAAAACAGCCCCCTCATAGTCAAGATGTCGTTCTAACAAAAATAACGCTACATCGAACAACTGGGCCCGTAGACAAGATGACATTTTAAGTACGCTAACGCCATTAGAACGCTCAAAAAATGTATGGAAATGACGTATCATTTCAATATGTTACGGGATCACATGATAAAATTGTAGTGTCCTACCCACCCCTAGTTAAAATGACATTCTAAGTACGCTAACGCTAGTAGAATGCTTAAAAATGTATGCGAGTGACGTATCATATCGATATGTGATGTGATCACATTAACGAATTGTGGTGTTCAAGCACCCCTAGTTAAAATGACATTCTAAGTACGCTAACGCCAGTAGGATGCTTAAATAGTGTATGGGAATGACCTATCATGTCGATATGTTACGCGATCACATGAACAAATTGCAGTGTCCTAGCACCCCAAGTTCAAATGACATTCTAAGTACAGTAGAACGCTAGAAAAAATATCGGAATGTTGTATCATATCGATATGAGACGTGATCACATGATGAAATTGTAGTGTTCTAGCCCCCTAGTTAAAATGAGATTCTAAGTGCGCTAACGCCTATAGAACTCTTAAAAATTATTGGAATGATGTAGCATATCGATCATAACAAAATTGAGTGTTCTGACTCCCAAGTTAAAATTACAAACTAAGTACGCTGACGCCAGTAGAACGCTTAAAAAATGTATAGGAATTATGTGCTGTGTTTCAGCTTTCTAGTTAAACACACATTCTAAGAACGTTAACGCCAGTAGAACCCTTAAAAATGTATGGGAATGACGTATCAAATCGATATATCACGTTTTATTTGCTAACAGTTTGACTGTGACTGTGATCGTACCTGATCGTACATGATCATAAAGTCTAAGATGGAAGCGCGCTAATCTGGTAAGAGGCGATATACCTCATATGGTTTCCACGCAGCATTGTATCAGAACATGTTTATTAAGGAATTAGAATATTGTAATTTGTTGATGTGATCACGTGATATATCAATATGATACGTCATTCCACTACATTTTACGCATTCTACTGGCGTTAGCTTACTTAGAATGTTATCTTGTCTACAGCCCTAGGGTTTTATTATACATTACTTATTGTGTAGCTGTTTGTTTCTTCCGACTTATTTCTGAAGCTGCTGGACCGACTTGGACGGGGCTTTCACTGGCAGATAGCTAATATTATAAGGAGTTACTTAAGCTACTTTCATTTGAGAAAAGAAACCATCCAGTGTTACACGAGCAATAATGTGGAGAACAGCTAGCTTATACGATATACTCGTAATGTGCGCACAACTTAAACTGCGAAACAAAGATGGGAACTTACCTTGTTCCAAGCCAATGTGATTACATTATTATCGCAGTGAAAAGAGACAGTTTCATGTAACAAAATTAGTGTTGTGTAAGCGTTTATTTTAAATTAATTAGATGTAATAATAGTTTCTAAAATTGCTGTGCAATTATGTATGTAGTTTTGAATTGTTTTCACGGCGAATGCTTTCGTTTTATGAGCTTTTTTTAATCGCTTCGCTGACGCAATGGTGCAAGTGTTTACTTCGAGAGCTGAGGGCCTGGGTTCAATTATCGACAGGAAAAATTTAGAAAGTTGTTTGAGTCTTGACTGTTATGTAGCTTCGGCGGTGGCTAGATACCATTCTACCACCAAGAATGTGCCGCCATCCAAAAAAATTACATTTCGATACGCTGCTAAATAGTAACCATAATAGATAAATTTTCTTTTACCAAGTTAGAGCATTTCTATTTTAGAAAGTATCATCACTTACACAGCTCCCGATCCGGTGTAATTATGAGGAAATGAGGGCCCGTAGTCAACGTAATTTTTGAAGATTGCTAACGCTTAAAAATGTATGGGAATGACGTTTCATTTTTCGACATGGAACGTCACTCCCATACATTTTTTAAGCATTAGCAATCTTCAAAAGTTACATTATCTAAGGTTCCAGTCATTTACCACCTTTACTCGTAAATGTCAACTTAAATCGGTGTTCAACACAAAGCAAAGACGTACCGCCAAACAAAGAGATTTCTGTTCCGGTACGATGCTATGTAGAAACCATATGAGGTATATCGCCTCTAGCCAGTTTAGCGCTTCCATCTTAGACTGTATCATCACTTACCATCAGGTGGGATTACAGTCAAGCGGTAAACTGGCAGCAATAAAAAAAGACAAATTATCAAAAACAGTCCAACCGTTTAGGAGTGCAATCACGTATTAATATATAAACTGTTAATTTAAAGGCAAGAATATGTTTTTTATTGCTGACAATTTATTTTTGATCTCACCTGCTGGTAAGTGATAATACAGTCTAAGATAGAAGCGCGCTAATCTGAGTTTTGGTTCATATTTATTTTGTTGTATCCATTACTTCAGTTATTGTTATGTAATTCCATGTTCACTTGTAACCTTAGATGTTAAAGGTTATATTGTTATGTTCGTAAAATTATCTTAAGATAAACTCTGCCTTATTGATCTAGTGGTCAGGAAGTTTGGTTACAGACACGAGGTCCTGGGTTCGAGTCCGAAAACCAATGATGAATTTTCTAATATGTACTCAATATTTGCCTGAAGTTGGGAAATTGGCGGTGTGCTCCACCCCCGTGGCTCGGCGAGTGCGTTAAGCTGTCGGTCCTGCGCCTGATCACTCTCCAGTCATATAGGATTCCCATCACATCGGACTATGAGAGTGAAGGAATAGAGAATGCAATTTTATACGCCTAGCAACCCGCAGTGAAACAGCGTGGTGGGTCTATGACTTAAAAACCCTGTCTCCTATGAGTGAGAAGACCTGTTTCCAGCAGTCGGAAGTGAATGGGCTGCTACTTACCCTTTTTTTAAGATAAACTCTCATTACACTAAAATAATACTGTATATAATCTTAATACATAGTTAAATGTAGTGACATGTTTAATAGTTTTGTAATAGTATATTTGAAATTCCCAATAGTTATTTATCTCTTTCCGTAATTAATTATAGGTCTGTTAAGAGAAAACATCTATTATGAAATTCGGATAATATAATGCGTTTCCATAAATACGTGTTTAAAATTTTCACATGTGGAAATTTTTATTGACACACCTTAAATGCTTATCTAATAATTACTCAAGAACCATAAAAATTTAATTATATAGCGCAGTAGCTGTTGCCCGCAACTCTGTTTGCAAAAAATATTTCTTGAATCAATTAACATGAAAATACTCTCGTTTAAAAGGATATTTAAATCGAAAACAATTTACATTCTAAAGGAAAATAGCAACCCGAAAGAATATACATTTGATTAAACTTTAATTCTTAAAGAGATCAAACGCTGTATAAGCGAAGTAATGGATTAAAAAGTGATATTTACCCTATGCTTCCTCAATAATTTTTAAGGGCCCCACACATTGATAGTCCGCCGACAGTCGCTGTTGCTGTCGCTACATTGTTATTTAATAAACATTAATCGTTTCGTGGCAACGTAAGATTTGACAGGAAAAAATTGCTCGAATATATACAATAACTGCACAAAACATGTCATAACATCAAAAAACGATATATATAAGTAAAATGTTTTGTGTCACAGTTTAAGTGTTTTTACTCCTCCGAAATGGTTTGACCGATTTAGATGAAATTTTATATGTATATTCAGTGGGTATAAGAATAGGTTTATAACTTATTTGTACAAGTGATAAAGATGGTTGACCCCAAAGATTTTATTTTTATTTTTTGGACAATCTTTTTGTGGTTATTTTTTATAATATGGGATTAAAAGTAAATTTACTTCAAAGTACCCTCATACCACCAACCCCTTATGTTTTAATTGCAATAATAGTTATTATATGGCAAAACAACGTTTCCTGGGTCAGCTAGCTTTCTTACTTACTCCACTTATATATTATCCTCACAACTTCTGCTACAACTGCTACAAATAGACGCTCCGTTTCTTTATTTATGAGTGAGTATAAAGGTTCAATTAGTCTTAATATATAAGGACAGTGAACCTTTTAATTTAAAACTATGACGTAACTGTGACTTTTTGATTTATTGCTATAAACTAACAGGTCTCTACCGATGGTCTGCAGGCGGACTGTTACTGAATGGGGCCTTTTAGACTGATATTTAAAGGCTCTTCCAGCTTAATCTTAAGTTGATCATTAGTATCTATCATTTGATCATTAGAAAATCTCGATAGATCGTTAGCCACATCATTGCCTGGTAGGAAATTAGATTGGTTAATCTTCCATTATTCATTACTATTTAAATGATAGTTGTTTCATTTAATCATATTTCAAACTGCGTAATCAGTTTTGTAGGTCTTATACACACCTTTATGTTATGCAAGAATTGATTAGTTTAACTATTTACTTACATGGGTCTATAATTTTTTGGTATATTAGTGATTAGGTTTGATATATTAGCGAATTCAAATATCACAGCGATACATATTAGATGGTAGAGTCTTCACCAGTGTCGACATAGATAAATTCGAAATATTGTAACATAAATTTGCCCTGTGATGATTAAATCCAAGACTATCTTACCATTATACCTGCGAGACCCTAAAAAACTTAGTATATATCAGATTACTTACTTTTATTTTGGGATACACACATTACAATATACTAATTTTGTATTTGCAATAAGAACTTAGTTAATTAAGTATTCACATTGTATTAAGCGTAAAATTGTAGTAATTTTTTGTTCTTTTTCTGTGTACAATAAAAGTGTATATTTTTAAAACTAAGAAATACGCAATAAAATAAGAAAACCATCCAATTATTTGTACAGGAAGTGTATAAAAAAGAGATATTCTTATATTAAATAATATTTTGGATGAAATTTTACGTGTATTTCTGGACCTTACAGCATCTGTCTGATTTTTTTATTTCATTATCTACACAAATATATCTATTGAAAAACGAAAACGTTAAAATATAATTCATTTAGCCAGATATCATTATTTATACTATTTTATAACTTATTTTTTCTGTTAACACGTTGAATTTTAACCACAAATTCTAGAGAAAAATAACAGTCAAATAACTTTTTTAGATGCAATCAATGATTTTATTTGGGTTTCTAGGTAAATTATAATAACTATTACGTCTGTAAATTTCAATCAGGCATAAAATATCTCATTCTCACGGACTAACGAAGTAACTGCATTCGCTAGATCAAGCAAAAAATCAAATATTTCGTGTCGTAATCAGACTTAAAGATCAGAAAAAATATTTTGTAAGCGTCAAATTTTCATAAAGTAAAAATTGAGTAAGCAAAGCCCACTTACCAAAGTTTAAGCAGTTATGTATTCGTATAAAATTAAGATACTACGTTAACCAATGAAATGTAACATGTTCAAGAGAAAACGATGATATNATAAATTTGCCCTGTGATGATTAAATCTAAGACAATCTTACCATTATACCTACGAGACCCTAAAAAACTTAGTATATGACAGTTTATATACTTTTATTTTGGGATACAAACATTACAATATACTAATTTTGTATTTGCAATAAGAACTTAGTTAATTTAGTATTCACATTATATTAACATTGTAGTAATTTTTTGTTCTTATTTTGTGTACAATAAAAGTATATATCTTTAAAACTAAGAAATACACAATAAAATAAGAAAACCATCCAATTCTTTGTACAGGAAATGTTTAAAAAAGAGATATTCTTATATTAAATAATATTTTGGATGAAATTTTACGTTTATTTCTGGACTTTTTTATTTCATTATCTACACAAATATATCTATTGAAAAACGAAAACGTTAAAATATAATTCATTTTGCCAGATATCTTTATTTTTACTATTTTATAACTTATTTTTTCTGTTAACACGTTGAATTTTAACCCCAAATTCTAGAGAAAAATAACAGTCAAATAACTTTTTTAGATGCAATCAATGATTTTATTTGGGTTTCTAGGTAAATTATAATAACTATTACGTCTGTAAATTTCAATCAGGCATAAAATATCTCATTCTCACGGACTAACGAAGTAACTGCAATCGCTAAAAAATCAAATATTTCGTGTCGTAATCAGACTTAAAGATTAGAAAAAATATTTTGTAAGCGTCAAATTTTCATAAAGTAAAAATTGAGTAAGCAAAGCCCACTTACCAAAGTTTAAGCAGTTATGTATTCGTATAAAATTAAGATACTACGTTAACCAATGAAATGTAACATGTTCAAGAGAAAACGATGATATGGTCAATACTTAATGGCAACTTTTTTACAAAAGAACAGTCATCCAATATATACTTTTTTAGAATATTAAAGACACAAACAAGCTGATATATACTACTTCTATTGTAATTAAAATAGAAATTATATGGAAAAAAAGAATAAAATTGAATTTAAGCATTAAAAGAGTTTGTTAAACTACAATTATTTCATATGTTTGTCTTGTTACTAAGTTACGTATCGCTTTTACTGATGGGAATTTCTCGTTTTAAAAATACAGCCTTTAAATAAAAATACTCTATCGTATTTCAAACATAAACACCAAGTCTGTTACCATATGACACTTGCCATTTCCTTTAAATTATTTGCATGACCCAAATGAAAATACTGATTAATATTATTATATTTAATGTAACCTATTTAACTGAATGTAAAGTAATAATTAATTTTATTTACTGCAGAAAAAAACAGCGTTATTCATTTTAAAACTTGATTATATTTGTTACAACGTTACAGCCTAACAACGTCTAAACCAAAATAAATATTGTATAATAATGTAATATTCTACAAATTTCTAAATGAATTTAATTCTACCTTAAGCTGGTTTATGTAATAAATAAAAATTTTAACAAAAAAAGAACCGCTTTCAAAATAGACTTACAAATATATTAATATGCTCTAAAAAGTAATAAATAATTGCGTATTCTTTTATAGTGTTCTTCGTATTGTTATATTTGATTTTTAGTGAATCTGAAGTAAACGAGTTGCAATGCAGCAACAAACGTAAGCTCATTGCTATTTGATTACAGACACTTATATTTTCTGCCATAAACCGAACCCTTACTGTAAGCCGTTGAGGAGATCCATTGATCTTCATATTTAACTACGACTAGCACTTGACCATACCGAAGTTACGGTAGGCAACTCAAATATCTGGATAGCCTATAGAAGATTCTGTCGAGTATCGTTCATTTGCTTCTAAGAATTGAGACTTCCGTCACTTTTTCATAGAATCCATCATCAGAACCTAATCAAACTATTACAAAACAACCCTTGAAGTATATCCTTTCCAATAAAAAAAGAATCATCGAAATCCGTTGGCGGGATCTTGAGTTATTCGTCCATTTGTCGCGCACATGCTTAATGCAACTACTTTTAATTTATTACTAGTACCACCTTTCATTTAAAAAAAATCATCAAGATCGGTTCACCCAGTCGGGAGACATGAGGTAACAAACATAAATCCTTTTTTTGAAGTCGGTTAAAAAAAGGAAATAGTTTTAATTACGCCATTAGGCCGATAGGTGATGTATTAACATTTTCTAATTATAATTATTTTAACATAATATATAACTCGTTCTGCGTTAGGCATTTAAAATAACTACGTTTTCTCTTTTATCAAAATTACTCAATCAACAATATAAAAAAACTTCTAATCGTTTTCTATTGACACTTATAATAAATATTACTAATTACTGATGATAAAAAAGTCATTTATAAATGTTTATGTTGATTACAATATATAAATATTCAATTTACGCATAGAACAAAAATTTAAAGGCTTGCTACTGCAATGGTTTGTGTCAACGCCCTTCGTTATATAATCGGGTAATATATATCGGGAAAATATTATTATATTTGTAGAGTATATTCTATAATAACATTATTTAACATATATATTTTAACAGACATACAACGACATTTTACCAACGGACAGACTACTGACGATTCAAAAGTGCTTTTTGAGCCTACTTAAATAAAGAATATTTTGATTTTGATTTTCAAGATTGTATTACGAGTAGTGCTCATATCCTATCTACAGAAATTTGAGAGAAAAAAGAAAGGAAAAGATTAGTGATTTTTTATAGCAATATTACTTATATTAACAAACAAATCAAGACGTAACCGAATTCGGTATGTAATAATATAATCTAGTTATATATGACTGTTTAAACATCAAATATACATATTTAAATATAACCTATTGCACAATTTCTGCAATATGCACCAGAAATGTTGTAATTTTAACATAGAAACGCTAATTAATAAAAGTTGACAGCTCCACGTTCCTATGACATATTAACCGCATTGACTAAAATCATCTCGTAACGGAACAGCTCATCTGAAAGCTTAATAAAAGCAATAAAGCAATGTGTGAAACTGACATCATGACAAACTATTTTGGTAGCTTAGATGAATTACACAAAACAATTTAACATAACAGATTTATTGTAGCGTTCCGCTAAATTATGCCGCCATCAATCTTTTCAATATTTGATATAATATATGTTAGCTGAGTATTATAATTCTTAACCCGTTAAACCACTTTTATTTGGTTCCATTAATATTATATTGATAAGTCTATAGAAATCAATTTATAAATAACTAGCAATGCCCCGAGGTTTCATCCACGTAGATACCAATCTCGTGGCAATGGAAAGTCAAACTATAGATTTATTATTCTTATATTAACATAAAATTTTTATTTCACGTAGTTTTTAATTACTTCCTGTCAGATTATTAGATACACACTTGGATTCATAACATTGTTAACGTTCACGTTCTCGTACATCTTTTCACGTCGATTTCTATGTTGGTTTGGAAAAACCTTATACAATAAAGTAAATATAAATCTTCATATTTATAAAATGAGCAGATTTAATAGTAAAACTATGGTAACGAATTATTTACAACGTTTATCATACGACGAAACTGAAAAGTTACTATCAGACATAAGATAATATAATATTTGTCAAAATTTTCTTTATCTATAATATAAAAATGAATCGCAAAATGTGTGGGTCAATTTTGACAATTCTTTTTTTTTAATGTTCGTTGAAATCCAATGGTGGTTTTTACGGCGAGAAAAATTCGAATAATTGCAGGGGAAAACCCTAAAAACAGCCCTTTTCTGTTTCCCATACAGACGTTTTCTAACTAAAATGTAGAGTCAATTTGACCTTTATTGCTTTTCAATAAAGTTCATAATAAATTACAAGTACTCACTGTTGTCTAAGCAATGTAGGTGTGTTCCTAACCTCAAATAGTCAATGTGCACTTTGTTACCGCTGCACAAAGTTCAAAATAAATTGAATAGTCACAAAATATAAGAGATATAGATCATTAGTACTGCTGTAATTTCATTTCAAAATTCATTCGTGAAGCTGAAATCTGGCACATATCATATCTTTTTGACAGTACGAAGTCGGGTCGACTAGTTGTAAATAGAAATGCCACGTGTTGTTTGTAAAAATACTAACTAAATTTTGTTTTGGAATTTATAATTTAGAAAAGATAATTTATGAAATATTTTTATTTTATATTTTGTGGAAAACAGTATAAAATATAAAAACTTCCTAATCTTCAAACGAATTAGCATAAAAAATGCAGCAGACGTTCGTGACGCTTTCGTAAAAATTTTACCATCATGCGCCAAAGAAGTATCACTACAAAAACACAAATATTTAATAGGATTACGATGGCAGTTTTGATGTTACCATCATCACTTACCATCTGTTGAGATTATTTAACCAACAACAAACTGAACATCTAATAATAATGTAACAGCCAGATTAATGCGCGTTTTTTTTTTGCGGAAATTAAATTTAATACCTAGTTTACCTAGAATTACTGTAATTATGTGTTAACAGACCGAGTGTGTTACATAAATAAGACATATGTACTTGCTATAATGTAACATGCAAAGTAATTGTTATGTTCAATTATCCATATCTTTCTAATCTATCTTCATTTACATGGTTCAAACTGATTTTAAATTCCCATCGCATTTTGTAGAACTGTACAATGAAACGTAAAAAGATTTATAAAAAAAATCATATTTTAATGTTTATTTCGGACCACAAGACGTAACCAAATTTTTTAAATCATTTTCTATGTACAAAGTAAGTCTTATATGATAAACATTTTCTCCTATAACAGGGTTAATATGGGATGCTTATAGACTAATTACCCTTTCGCCCTTTATTTATTTATTTATCACTTTCTAGAACCACACATTAGAAAAATACATATAAAGGAAACGTAAAATTAATCGATTAGTGTCGCACAATAGGCGATCTTATCGCTTTGAAACGATTTCTTCCAGACAACCTTAAGGTAACAGACAAAGTAGAGAGAGTTTAGGTGGGTGGTGTAAAAGAAAGATCTGAAATGTTATACATATTATATACTCGTATGTCGGAGAATAAGAGAGAACGGAGAAGCATAAAGCACAGGAGCGTAGGGTTCTCCGACGACATCGTCATTAATAGGATCCATTATTTAATTTCTTATTCTGTGGGCGTTCGTGGGTAATGTTGGTGCAATCAAACACTTTGTTAATTAACTCGGATTATAATGTTCAATCAATTAATGTTCCCGATATCAATTTAAACAAACTCATTAACACTAATAGCTAGGAACGCGACAGTTTCAATAGTCGACCACTCCGGCCGACCGCCACTCAAGGACTGCCGAGAGACGGGCCAGACTGCCACTTATTGACTCTGTCCACGCCGATAGATCCACAGACATCTGCCCTCCGACATATATATATATGTGTGTGTGTGTGTGTGCGTGTGTGTCGGAGTGCAGTAGTCTGTGGAAAGCTGGCACCCTCTATCTATGGGCGTGGGACAGAGTCAATTGTGACAATCCGGCGCCCGTCTCGCTAGTCTTGGAGTAACCGCCCCCCGGTGTGGTCGACTGATGAAACTATTGTTTGTATTTGTGTAAATTGTTATCGAGAATTTTAAGTAATTGTACATTATAATCTGAGTTAATTAAAATAAAGTGTTTGATTGCACCAACATTAGCATAACAAAGCCCACAGTATAGAGATTGAATTATGGATGTCACTAACGATGATGTTGGCAGAGAACCCTACACTCCTTTGCTTTATGCTCCTTCTCTCCAATTCTCTGACATATATATATGTCGGAGCGCGGTAGTCTGTGTAACGCTGGCGCCATCTATCTATCGGCGTGGGACAGAGTCATGAGCCGGCGGCGGACTGAATAGTTCTCGGGTGACGGTCCGCCAGAGCGGTTGACTATTGAAACTGTCGCGTTTCTAACTATTATTATTAATGAGTTTGTGTAAATTGATATCGGGACCATTAAGTGATTGAACATTATAATCTGAGTTAATAAAGTGTTTGATTGTACTAACATTACCCACCAACGTCCACAGTATGGAAATTATGGATGCCATTAATGACGATGTTGGCGGAGAACCCTGCGCTCCTGTGCTTTATGCTTCTCCGTTCTCTCTTATTCTCCAACATATATAATATGTATAACATTTCAGATCTTTCTTTTACTCTACCTACCTTAACTCTCTCTACTTTGTTTGTTACCTTAAGGTTGTCTGGAAGAAATCGTTTCAAAGCGATAAGATCGCCTATCGTGCGACACTAATCGATTAATTTTATGTTTCCTTTGTATGGATTTTTTTAATGTGTGGTTCAAGAAAGTGATAAATAAATAAATTAAGGGCAAAAGGGTAATTAATCTATAAGCATCCCATATTAACCCTGTTATAGGAGAAAATATTTATCATATAAGACTTACTTTGTACTTGCTTAGTATCAATAATAATGCTTAGTTATCAGAAAATCATCTAAAAACTTATATGTACATATATAACCATTTTTAACCTTGACAATGCATAAAAATGTTAATTTAGAACTAATATTGAATTTACGAAACCATTAAAAACCTGTAAATCGGAAAAGATTATGCTAATTTTGTAATTTGTTAGTCGACCGCAAGCGATTTGATAGTTTGATGGACACTAATCATTGAATATACTGATATACAAATAAATGTTATATTATTAAGCTTTAAGATTTAGTAAATAAATATGAAAGACTAGCTTTGAAACTTTAAATCAATTAATGGTAATAAAACTTTAGATTTAAGAATTGTAAGGAATTCAACGAATTTAATTGCCATTAAAATATTTAAAAAGTCGCAAATTAATACAAATTATAAATTAAATATTTTTTTTAATTTAATTCTTCGATAATTACATTAACGTGTTTCAAACTCTCGCTGAAAGTGAAAATGAAAAATATTTGAATTTAATAATTAATAATAATAAATAAGGAGATTTATTGAAATATTATTTATTTTCTATTGTTTAAAAATTAATATAGTAAAATCTCGGATGATGAATATTAAGTTAAAATACACGTGATTTTTTTTAAATAGTAAAAATACCTAACCTCAATTTAAATTTATACATACCCCTTGTAAATTCATTAAAATGTTTCATCATTTCTCTTTTCTAAATTTTAATTACAAAACCAATATTGATGAAACATTTTTGTTTTATATTTTATGAAAAGTACTATATTAAATTATTGAATGACGAGTGGCAAATTAAAATGCCACATCGGTAAAAATTTAAGCGCATGCGCCTAAAGAAGTTTAACTTCAAAAGTAAGTTAAATAATTGTTTATGATATGCAGTAAAGTAATAAATATACATCAATTTTTAGGCACCACAAAGTTCACTGTATAAACATTATTCACAGCTATTTTCTAATAAAATCATTACGAACCTGTATATCCTTAACACAACTCTGGGATTTATAGCCTTAATTATAACCTGGGATGTATAACCCCAAAATTCCTCTTTCACTCTCATATGAATGAAAGTGAGCAGCAATACGACATTAATAGACTGCTACTTACTTCAATCCTTTATATCGCTGCTTTTAATGAATAAAAACAACCCGAAAGGCTCAAAATTCGAATAAAGTATATAACAGAATCCAAAGTAAAACATTTTCTAGGGTCAAAAACTCATACACAAATAAATAAACACGTGGTGCTATACCACAAAAAACAGTTTGTTAAACTCTCTAAGGATTCTACTGTAAAATGAGGTTTTTGACGTGAATACGTCTTTAACATTGTATCCATAGTGAGGCAATTCCAATAAACGAATGATAACAAAATCTGGGGATACAGTTTGGTATCGTAGCTACATATCTATCACCTCCATCCAAAATTCAATCACACCACTGGATAGCTAAAGAATTTATTACATACATACATTGCATCACGCCTCATTCCCATAGGGGTAGATCCTTACATATCTCCTTCGCTCCTTTCATTCTCATTAAACCTTTCATACAAGTTTGTCGGTTTAGAGTACTCTTGACCTGGCCCTTATTTAAAAGTCTTGGATTTGGTCCAGGAACGTTCGCCTTGGTTTTCCCTTTCCCACTTTCCCATTCATTCTTGACTCATAAATCCATTTTGTCAGGCCCCTTTCATTCATTCTTTCTACGTGTCCAAACCATCTAAGCATACCATTCTCAATTTTAGTCACTACATCTTCTTTAATAATATTTTCCATAGAAACTATTACCCCTTACGAGACGTATTCACAAACAACAAACAGCTGTGTCCGTAACAATGCCACACCACATTTTTTTATTGTACCAGTGTTCCCAAGTACCGATTATGTACAAATCTATATTTGTTTCAAAGATAAACATGCAAACAACAAATTGCTACTCTAATTATTGAATGACATACGACTTTCAAAGGTTTTCACTTTTCTATCGAGATGAGGTATCTCGTTAAAATGTATTTATTCGGGTGTAATAACCGAAGACACGTATTTATAAATTATTCATGAGGTAGGCGGGGCGAATCTCACTAATAACCAGCGCACACATGAGACGAATTGTCTTAAGACAGAGATTCCATCTCGTTATAGTTGTGGTTAATGGACTTTAAGGTCTTTTACCTGTAATTTTAATTATAAGCTCATATTTATGAGTAGTGGACGTGCAACATCGTAAGTATATAAAAAATCAGTTCTACTGTTCGTTAGCCTCGCTAAAACTCGAGGTCGACTGGATTTATTTGGTTAATCTTGGGTTTGAATTCATTTTTAGAAGTTCAGATAAGGTTTAAAAGGTAAGTATATATAAAAAAAATGCTTGGAATGTAGTAAACACAACTTCTCTTTGCCTTGGAAACTATGCCTATCTGTCAAACATTTGACATTCATCTTGAAGTCATCGTCGTTTAGAAATCAATTAAATTGAAAAGTATACTTTTGTTTTTCACATTTAACTCATCCGGTTAAGTTTTGACCACATTTTTTTTTCTAAACTTGAAACATTGTTCAATTATAAGTCAACTTTGATATTTACTTATCAAAAATTATAGCAAATAAAAGGTAGAAAAAAATTATTCTTTTTTATACAGAAAAATGTGTATATCATATACAGGTATATTGTATTATTTTTAACATGGACTATGAACTACCTTTCCTTGCTTTATATTACAATATTACGATCCAGCCTTATAGACTAATTAGTAATAATAAGTAGGTAAAAGTAAGTAGCAGCCCTTTAACGTCCCACTGCTGGGCACAGACCTCCTCACTCCGAGGAGCGAGGGTTTTTAGAGCATAGACCCACCACGCTGCTCCACTGCGGATTGGCAGGCATAGCATACAAGTGCACTCTCTATTCCTACACTTTCATAGTCCGATGTGACGGGAATCCGACACGATCGGAGAGAGATCAGGCGCAGGACCGACGGCTTAACGTGCTCTCCGAAGCACGGGGGTGGATCACACCGCCAACTTCCCAACTTCGGGCAAATATTAATTTACATTAATGTTTATATACTTCCATTGTTTTTGAGCACTACTTTATATTATTTCATTGCACTTTTATTAACTTAAAAGGCATTGTTCTAGTCTTTTCTTTATTTGAGTGAGATCCAGAAGTTTAGCAAACACAGGATTCACGTCATATTGAAGTTGGTGATGAGCCTTGTCTATCTTTTCCACTTATTTATCTACGAGCTCTAAACTGAGGTTCTTGTGAAGAACACTATTTCACACGTATCCTGGTGCATTAACTACTTCCCTAAGAACTTTGTTTTGTATTAATTCATGTTGCTGGGTTCTCGGCCTCAAAATTGCATATTATTTGTCCAAGCGGGCATCAAAACTGTTTTATATAGCAATATCTTATTAATCATTGAGAAGATATCTTTGAGCTTCTTACCTCATTAAAGACAGAACTTTTACTTTCCTCCTTGGAGCTAATTAGACTGATAATGACAGAATTACATAAATAATAAAAAAACAATTAAAATATCATTCTGTTACATTCCATGAAACCATTTTATCATTAATAGAAAACATTGGAAATTCAACACTGCTTTATTTCAAGTTTGCAAGTTATATGCTAGAATTATAACAGAATACGCAAAATTCCTTTTTTATTGCTCATAGATTAACGCTTGACTCTGATCACACTTGATGATATAGTCTAAGATGGAAACGCGCTAATCTGTAAAGAGACAATTTACCCCTTATGGTTTCTTCACAGCAGTGATCTTTTTGCTTGACGAAACGTCTTTGCTGGTAGGGTGGTAACTAGAAACAAGTGAAGCCTTCCACCAGGAGAGACTAAGAATAATTGGAAAATACAATTTCCTAAATTGAAACCGGGACATCTTCTAGAACACCGAATACTTGCACCACTGCGCCAGGGAAGCGTCAAACGATCCCTTTACGATTTCATACGGTTTTAGCTAAACCATAATGTTTTACTTTGTTATATATGTATAAACATATTATTTATGTAAGAAAAGCTGTATGTGTATACCAGCATGAAATAAACCTATAATCATTCTTAAGATAATTTTGTCTCATGAAATGTTTGCTGTATTCTGATGCAGTGTTATGTAACGGAGTTTTTATAGTCGTCGCGTTCATTAACGTATAACACTTAACAGAAAAAGATATTTTTTTACTCTGGAATGGAGTGTTATTAGATTTAATGCCTTAAAGATGATATGATATCAACTTTTATGATCAATTACACGTTTCATGACTGCTTCATTGGTCAGCTAGTTCGGCTAGACTTGAGGTCCCAGGTACGAATCCCGGCTTGGGCGAATTTCTAGACTTGATATTATGTTTTTTACTAAGATGTTCTCAATATTTGCCCGAAGTTGTGAGTTGGCGGTGTGCTCCACCCCCGTACCTCGGAGGGCACGTTAAGCCGTCGGTCCTGCGCCTGATCCCTCTCCGGTCGTGTCGGATTGCCGTCACATCGGACTATTAGAGTGAAGGAATAGAGAGTGCACTGGTACCACCCTGCCTTTTTTTTGCTGGAAAATGCTATTATACACTAGGCCCGACCATGTGTCAGCCGTGTGGAACTCGGCAAACAAGAAGGCCTCGCAATACCCAATAAAACCCAGCGGAAACCTCTTTATTCATGAATGAAGCAGGGGTTCAGCTTTCTCATTCATCCCTGGTGTCTTTGCCTTGTACCCCGCCACCTCCGGCGGTATTAGATACCATCCATTGCAATCTCCCTCTCTCGTTCGTGGGTCTCATTCAGTGAGATGATCGTCTTACAGAAGAGGGCCACTCCTGCACAACATCTCTTAGAAAGAGCATCGCGCCTACAACGCTGTCCAGTGAGACGTCCGCGTCGATCAGCGCAACCAAGATATGACGCCAAGGTCTCCAGGCTGGCACCAAACTTATGGCAGGCCGCTTACTCTTCGCCACCAATTATGTGCAGGAACTTTCCGAAACATACGTGTCCGGTCAGAACCTGCACCAATCTGTAGATGAGCGACCCGTGCTGCCTGGAAAGCCACTGTTCCAGGTGAGGGTGGATCGCTGCCACAGTAGCCACGTCCGCTACTGGGGACCTAACACTCTTTCCGTCGTTAGCTCAGAGCGCGGTCGGCTCGAACCTTTTTACTTTACTTTTATGGCCGCGAGCCGCTGTCCAGGATACCGTACGATACTCCCGTATTACCCTGACCGCTAGTACCGCCCTTCCTTAGGGTGACGGGTGGTATGAACTAAGCGAGATGAAATTTCTTTAAAAAAAAAACTTAGCCTCAGGACCATATGAGAGCCTTGCCTTAGAATACATATCGGTGCCTGGCACATAATACCTACGGTCCCAATATCTCCAGACCTTCGCACCGTAGGTATCATATGCAAGAAATAAGTTAACAAAACTTTATTACAATCGGATGACAAACATGTGAGAACTTAATATAACTACCTTATATTCGATCAGCACAGTCTATGACGGAGATTTGAAACTACGTTAACATTATGTCCTACGTTGAACACTTAGTTACATTAGTCTAATATAGATGGCGATAAAAAGTAATGTTTAAAAGATGAAACAGAGGGCGTGGTATTTTATTTTAACTCTTCTTTCCTAAGTGGTATGTGCCAAGTTAGTCAAAACTAACAAAGCAAACACAAAATTATCAACCAGTTTCAAGACTAGACGCCAAGATCTTTAGTTCCAAAGATAACCTTTGATCACCTAATAATAAGGCCGCCCGTTACATTTATGAAGTGAAACATATTTATGCTAAGTACGTATAAGAGATTATGTATAAGTGTGTTTTGGGTTTTTATTTGGTCATACATTGTTCAGAGAAAAAACGACAAAATACTTATGTATAAGATGAATTTATAATCAAATAATATTATACAATTTTACACACACCGCTTGATGGCAGGCATAGTAGCCGCAATGCTAATCGGTGACAGGGAGTGGGAGGGCACTGCCCTTCTTCTGTGAAATTGTTATTTCGCTGAAGGAGGCACATGAGATGCACAGGAAGAACGCTGTGAATGCTCCTTTACTACGGCACAGGAGGTTGGAAGGTAGGAGGCGCAGATTTGCGCTTCTTCTTCATCCTTCTTAAGTTTCCCAGAAGAGACTTCCGGAGTGCCAGGATAGATTGCTTCTACCGATCCTCTGGTGACCCACAAAAGGATAGGGAACCCTCCCCATCGCTGGGTTTAGTGGGTATTCTGCCTTACTGGCGAGTCCTACACTCCCGATAAGATTTTAGTCTGATCGGGCGTAAAGGCATTTCCTAGCGTAAAAATGGAAAGACCGTACAAACGAATGCCGTCCTCTGCGACAAAATCTACGCCTTCTACCTCCCAACCTCCTGCGCCGAAGTAAAGGAGCGTCCACAGCGCTCTCTCTGAGACTCTCACGTGCCTCCTTCAGTGAAATAACACTTTTACAGTAGGAGGCCACTGCCCTCCACTCCCTATCACCAGTGAGCATTGAGGGTATGAGAACCTACCACTCAATAGAGTGAAGCATGAGGCGCATACGTACGACTCGTAATCGTACGCTCGCCACCCAGCCTCCTCCGAAAGCGAAGAGGGGCTACAGCCGCTTGCTTCCTTACCCCTCATTTGCCTCCTTCAGCGAGATGACGGTCTCGGTCCTTCTTTCGAAAAGGTAACCGCCCTCCACCCAACTTCTATGGCGAGTATTAGATTAGATAGATTTAGATTAGATTATGCCCTGTGGAAATCATCAGGAGATGCCTATGTCCAGAAGTCCAGCAGTAAATACCCACCGGTTGATAGCGATGACGATGACAATGCTAAAGAAGGTTCACGTGTGCACAAACACATACACACCTTTTTAAATATTTTTTGTTTCTATTTATGTTTGTAATATATATAGCATGTGATGAAGAACTTATCTATAGAAGAGGCTGCGCGAGTTTATTATTAGTACCATAGACGATCTACGATTTTATTTGGAAATGTATTGCGATTGCTGTTTATCTTGTTATAAAATGTACAAACGCAATTAGATTGAGACAGTACACTATGTTATATAATAAAAGAAAACCATTTTGTTATTTAGAATAAGAAAGATAAATCTAAGTGCCTACACCTACGCATGGTTAATCTTGTACTTTTTATTCTGTTGCTTTACAAAAACTCAAATACATAATCACTGTCCGTTCGTGACTAGAGACGACGAAAGAAAATTACTTTAAAAACACTTAGAGAAACAACGACCTAACTGTTATATAGTCCAGTGATTATATAATACCTAAGTTCTCGTTATAAATAGGCTAACTTTGATGATAAAAAATGCCTGGAAGAGAATGAATTATCGTAAACTAATAATTGAAATAAAATCACAGTAACAGTCATGATAAAAATAGAAAACCGGCTGAGTTTATTGTGGATTCTTCTATTGAAATAATATATGGAGAGAACGATATTGTAATTTGTAAAAGCCTACTTGAATAAATGTTTTTTTTTATTGAATATAGGGAAAAAATACAGTACAAAATTATATTTGACGATTGATTTATTATCTATCCATTTCATTAATAAATATATATGAGTTATCTATATACATTTTTACAAATAAAAAGCATATACAAGCAGCTTATTAACGTTCCACCACTGGGCACCGTCCTCATCACTAGTAGGAGAGAAAGTTTTTAGAGCATAGACCCACCACACTGTTGCACTTAATGTTGACAGGCATAGTACACAAGTGTTTGCGATAAGACAAGTGAACTCTCTATTCCTTCACGCTCATAGTCCGATGAGACATCAATTGTGATTGTTGTGGCAAAATTGGATCTGTTTAAATTCAGATGAAAGTTTTCTACTAAATGCATATATCAAAACTATTTTATTAAACTTGTCTGTTCTACTTGTCCTCCAAAAAGGCTGGAATGAAATTAACGACACTTTCAGACAGATAACTGGTGTTATAAGGGATACCTTAACCTACTACATTAGAAGAATTTTTACAGTTTCGCGATAACAATGAAAACCAATTTTTTTATTACTGATAGAAAATTGCCGCCAAAGCCTCCCAGACTCAGACAAATTAAAAAATGCTATCTCCTAAATTTGTATTACCAGGGACCGAACTCGGGACCTCTGCTAGCAAAACGACTACTTGCACCACTGCGACAAGAGGGCTGTTTAAATGATATAGTCCCAAGCCCCAACGTAATATTATTTTCCAAATACTAAGGCTCAGTTAATTTTTTTTTCCAAGTACCATGGTCCCGAGGAAGGAAAAATGAGTAATCTGTCCGACGTAAATCGAGTTAAATACAGTTGCTAGCACCGCCCCGCACGTGCGTCCATTGCCCCACGGGTCGTATGACGGTGTTATGATTTTTATGTTTGCTAATAGTTAAACTATACAATGTTATCTTTAGTTTATTAAATTAAGACTTTGGTGTAGCGTCATGTTGCACTAAACTTTGAAATAGTAAAAAAGTCAGTCTTGTATTTATAGGCTCGTATCTTAAAAATGAAAACTAACCTCAAGGGTTTTCATTGTTACCCACATCACTTGTATAACCAGAAACACAAATAATCACTAATAAACACTCACAGTTTATAAAATACCACAAAAACTTAAAGACATTCGACGGGACACACGCAACGTTAGTAACGGTCACTTTGTAACTTATATATTTTGTTTTCCCTGTTGTCTGGTGTTATCTCTACCATATTTTTATACGACAATTACCGAGAAGCGGATAGATAATACACTTTATAACTTAACAAGAAATAGATGCTTATATTTCAGATTGCCCGAAATGAGACAGAACAATCGTATCATCTCAACCAGTAGTTCAAATGGGCAGAATATTTTTTAAAAAGAAACAACTGATTATAAAGATGTTTTATTGGCAACAACATGGATTAAAATACTGACCTCTCGACTAACAACATAATAAAAAACGACGAGCCTCAATCAATTTTATTTTTACAATGGATTAAATAATATTTATACTTATAAAATAAAAGCTATTTACATAAACAAATTACAATTGTCCTTAAAGAAATCAGACTTAATATTAAATTTGTATATATAAATGTGGCTGTTAAAATGCGACGACATGTATTTAATGTAATAATGTAACTTTGTTACACCCCTCTTAAAATCTCTGATATCTTCTAAGATATCCACTTGAATGAAATACTATTAAGGGCAGTTTTGATCAATATTAAATATACAACGTATATAATTTATTCGATTTGATAAGCTATTATATTGTATTGTATAAAATACCTTAATAAATAACATATTTTTTTGTAACATGTATTATAGGTTATCCTTTAGAGATAAATATAAACGATATAGATTAAAAAATTTCGTGAACTTTTATCCACCTATTTAAGATATACAATTCCGTAACACATTGATTTGATCTATCTTGTACGGTTTAGACAGTGTTTGCTATCGAAACGCAGAAAAATATTGTTTTATACTCAATATCAAAGATCCACCATGAATTGCAGTTTACCTGTGGAACACACTTGACAAAGTATGGTTTTGAAAAGACATACATAATTGAAAACTCTTGAGCCAGTGCTCTGCTATACATAAAATGTCAATATTAAAATTAGATAAAAACAAATCTATTTCTAATTCTTTGCCGGTGATGCCTTGTATGTTTTGAAAAACAATATTCAAACAAGGCACTACCATTGTCTCCTTACCTAGTTTAAACAAATATTGTTAGATGTATAACTTTGATTAGTAATACTACTAACAGTGTCAACATTTTTTAGATCATGTTTGAATTTTTCGGCTTTTCTTTATTATAATATGTATGTATTATACATATATGTCTTCCTCTTGAATCACTCTATTTGTAGCTGAAAACTGCATTCAAATCCGTTGATTAGTTTAAAAGATATAAGGGAAGAGGGAAAGGGATTACATTTTGTACCAACTAGTTTGTACAATAAATTTTTGGTTAAACTTTATCATGTTTTGGTGCCCTTTTATGATGACCGTATGTAATACCACCAGCAGCTGTGTGATACATCTGATTAGGTAAGAAGCCACGTTCATAATGCCTTGGTATCGAAGGTGTTTGTGACAAATACCTAGCACTTGACAACGCTTCATACGCGGCTAACGGATCTTTAATTATACCTCTCTTTAAATATTCTATCTGTACACTTGATGGAATATACGAATCTAATAATGATGTTGGTCGTCTTTTAAACGGAATACTATAAGTCTCACTTGGTTTAGGAGTAAAGGAACTGGATATAAAACCTCCTCCTGCTGCATAAACTGGTTTTGTCACTGGTCTATATTCAGGCAAAGCTTTTGGTAAATGAGATAAATGAGGTGGAGGCGCTTTTAGAAGTAATGAACTTGGACGAGGTAATTCAATAGGACTTCGATAGTTTTCTCTTACAGGAGCTTGAGAATTGTAATAACGAGGGAAGTCTGGTCGTGGTTGTTTAATAGAAGGGTCTTCTGTATGACTAGAATACGGTTTTTGAATATTATATTCATTTTCTTGAATTTCATCGACAGAGTTAGTTTCCGTGAACTGTGAACTTTGGTAATATTCCTTTGGTGATGGAGAAGCTATGGCAGCAGTATATCGCAGTACAGGCACTTGATATCTTAAAACGGGATTGATTGTTGGTTGAACTGGCGCTATAGTCGGTTGAACATGATTTACATAAATAACAGGTGATGTGTATTGCTGTACGTAAGGCTTTCCTGTAGGAGTTACATATGTAGGTACTTGAATATAATTAGCTTGTTCTACATTTTGTTGTTCTTGATAAGGCAATCTAGCCACAGCAGGTGCTGTTATTTGAACTTCAGATTGAGAATTAGTTGCTTGCTCATTAGGATCATTATAATATTGCGGAACTAAGTATATTTGCATTGGTACATTTGATAAGTAACCAAGCATCCCTTGTTGCGCTGGAGGACCATATTGAGGTTTAGATGAAATATGAGATGTCCTTTCTGGAGGTTCTGTAACATCATATTGTTGAATATAACGCGGATGCTGAGGTTGTTGAGCTGGTTCTTCCAAATAATATTGAAGACCATTTTTAAGGACCTCAAGTGGCATTAAACCTGGAGCACTTGGACCATGGGGTTGTTCTTCGGATTTCTGGACATGTTTTTGCTTTTCACTCCTCAAATTATCCTCTTCTATATCTTCTAACTCGATTTTTTTCTCAGCTATTACAATATTTACGGCAAGTAGGAAGAACGAAATCTGAAATGGAAAAAAAATCAAATCAATTACACTTTCCAGGAAGGATAATGGTCACTGCACTTTGTAGATAAAGACGATGTGAGGTATGCAGCTGGGACCAGTTTCTTACAGTAAACAGGTGAATGGCAAAAAATATACTACAGCTTATTACGAAACCGGTTACTATAGCTGTACAGGCATTTGTAAAAGGGAGCGTGCCCGCTTTTACTCTCAATTTATGTGGTTATCTAATTGCATTCCACTTTCTGGTGGATATTACTTGTGGTATTAACATTATTATCCTTCAGACTTGTATCTGCACCTACCTATATCAAGCTTTATTATAACTTATATAGCATCAAAATATTATTGTGCTCATGTCAGAATGACACCCCAACTACTTTCAAGCAATCTAATACAAATATGGTTTACAAAATATATATTTTAAACAACTGGAAATCGAATAAAAATATACTGCAGGGAATAAAAAAAACGGCTGATGGCATTTCACTATTTTACGTAAAAAATTACTCAGAGTTTAATACATTTTCGCATATTATTGTGTGTCCTACCGGATCGCATGTGAGGACACAGTCTAAGACAGTAATGCGCTTATTGGATAAGGGGCTTGAGATGTTTTCTACATATATTAGTACCAGAAAGCACACTTTTCGCTTGGCAATATGTTTTTTTTCGCAGGATAATAACTAGTCACTACCGAAGCCTCCCACTATTGCGAAATTTAATGTCTCTTACACGAAAAACCTTATTTAATAATGTTACATCTTGTAACATAAAATAATCCCGTAAAACAGTCAAATTAAAATGCAAATCTGCATTTCAATGACACAAATCGGATATTATGCAAAAATAATAACGCTGTATAATAAGAGAGTTCGGTTATGAAATCGTCTTTTGTTTCAAAATTTCACATTGCATGCGATTATATTGTAAAGAATAGTTATGAAAGTATACTGTTATGTTATGTTAAAATGGAATATCATATTTTAAATCACCGCATAACCTCGTTATGAAACGAGAGATATAAAACAAAAACTTTAAAGTCAATATAACGGCACCTAGCAAGAGGTTTTTAAATTAATTACCCAGAAAGATACCTTTAAACTTTTTACGTGACCTTTCCATTAGGATTTTATAAATAACTAGCAGACATGTCAAAAAGATTTGGAATACGGCACCTTTCAGTTTTACGAATGATATTCGAAATTAAATTACAGCAGTACTAAATATCTATAAGTCTTACATTTTCGTAACTATTCAATTTGGTCGGGTTGTGACTATTCAATTTATTTTGAACTTTGTGCAGCGGTATTAAAGTGCAAATTGACTCTTTCACGTTAGAAACACACCTTTATTGCTTAGACAACAATGAGTACTTGGAATTTATAATGGACTTTATAGAATAGAAATAAAGGTCAAATTGACTCTACATTTTAGTTAGAAAACGTTTTTATAAGAAACAGAAAAGAGCTGTTTTTAGGGTTTTCGAACTTTTCTCACCGTAAAAACCATCCTTGGCCTTCAACGAACATTTATATAAAATAATTGTCAAAATTGACCCAGACGTTGTTAAGTTATCTGCTTACCAACACATTTTAAGATTCATTTTTATATTATAAATAATTATATCAAATCATTAGTCATTACTTGATTTAAAATTCAAAAAAATTCAGGGTGATCCATTGCACATATTTAAAACTGTAATGAAACTTGAAATGTTGAATAAAAATGTATTTTAAAATGCAAACTTTATTTGTATGTAAATCGTAATGAAAATTTAAAATACTAATTTTGCTTTTAACCAAACGTACACGTAATTATATACTAATACATTGAAGATTATAGCAGAAAAACAAAACGATAAATCTATTTAAATAACATAGTCAAGGTATGGGTTTATCTTTAAAAATAAAATACAAATCAATCTTAATATATTACTTATAAGTTATAGTTAACAAAAGTTACACATAATGTAAAAAAAGAGTATTAGTACCTACTTAAAACTCTATGAAATTCATATGTCCTATCAAATCATACATCATCAACAACGGATTTAAAAATGTATAACGATTGAGTAATTTTTTTACAATATATGTAAAAAGAAAGTGCAATCTTATAGTTAAAAAGGTGTCGAATCAAAAATTCAATCCCATAGTTTGATTACTAAAACTACAAGAAAAACACTACACTTCAATAAGTGGTAGCATTTATTCAAAGTAGCATTATCATGTACAAAACCAAGTTTGGTGTAGTGAGTAATTCTTAATTAAAGGGTTCTCATTCTTCATGCCATTTACGAAATGAAGTCTTACCAACGTTTTAGCACTGAATAAGGCCGTTTCGTTTTTCATGCTCCGATTAAATCGCCAATTAGTTCATGAACTTATATGAGTAACTAGCAGAGCCGGCAAACTTACTGCCTCAGAATCAAGAAATAAAAAAGTTAAATGATAATTGCAGAATTCTTCAACTTTAGTAAGAAATTTATGCGGAACATATATAAATGTCACGTATAAAGTACACATGGCAGAAGTGAAACTTCTTCGGCAAACGAATTTGTAAGTCTTGTTTATATTTATACAAATTAGGAATTTAATGAATTTAATTGCCTTTAAAATGTTGAAAGTGTCGAAAATTGATACAAAAAAATCATTGAAATCTCAAATGACGAATTGTTAATAAAAATGCCACGTGTTTTTCGTCAATATTAGAAATTCTTTATTAAATTTTATTTTTAAATAAAAAATTTAAAAAGAAAACATATGAAATACTTTTATATTTCATGAAAAATAGTATATTAAATTATTGAATGACGAGAGGCGAATTAAAATGCAAAATGTTATTTGTGAATATTAAAACTACCTAACCTTCAAAAGAATTAGCATAAAAAACGTTGCACATCTTCGTGACGCTAATCACGCGTTTTATCCGTGAAAATTTAACCTCATGCGCCTAAAGAAGTTTCACATCAAAAGTAAAGAAATTTGAAGGATGTGTACGTAGACTGAAGATCATTAGCTTAAATTCAGTAATAACAAATTTTTTGTAACCTGAAACTTTCTAAACCACCATAAGAAAGATATGGCGAAAGAAAAACACTTAAGATATTTAACACCGTCACACCTAGTTGATCCGCAATTAACACAATTCAAAGTTTATTAGTGTCTATCAGATTATAACAAGGTCGAGAGGTCGACAATATTACCAATTTGTTACGATCAATTGCGTTAATAAGGGTCAGGAACCGATATGTGGTAAATTAATCTTTGAATAAAGTTATATCTCTTTTTTTTTACAAATATGTTTTAAAGAGGAATATTTTTCGCCAAAGAGGGTAAAATCACCTGAAATTTTGGGGTAATCTGTGTAAGAGATCATTTTTCATTCACAACCACACAAGTGATATAATAACATAAACTTTTGCATACGTTGTTTACAATTTTTATAACTTACATACTCGTAATAACAAACTTTTCGAAGCATTCTTTAATACATTAATATTTAAGTAAAAAAGTAAGTAACAGCTCATTTATGTCCCACTGCTGGGCACACACACAGGCCTCCTCACTCATATGACAGAGGGTTATTAGAGCATAGACCCACCACGCTGCTCCACTGCAGATTGGCAGGCATAGTACACAAGTGTACTCTCTATTCCTTCACTCTCAGTCATAAGTGACGGGAATCCGACACAACCGAAGAGAGATTAGGCGCAGGACCAACGGCTTAACGTGATTTCCGAGGCACGGGGGTGGATCACACCGGCAAATTTTTCCCATCTTCGTGCAAATATTGAGAAAATTTTAGTGGAGATTTCGAATTGGCCCTACCCGGTACTCGAGCCCAGGACCTCATGTCTGTAGTCGAACATGCTAACCACTAGACCAATGAGGCAGCCATTAATACTTACCGACAGTAAAATGAATGACCTAAAATAAAATGTAGTTAATTTACGTTACACATAGAATACTTTAGCAAAATTGGACAACATTGTTATGAGTAGCTAGTCTGTTGCCAGGTAGCTATCCTATGTCATTAATTATAATTAGTCTGTGGTAATTACTTTATGTCAAAGTATTATCTACACTAATCTTATCGGACAATGACATTATAACGTAATAAAGTGATATTTAACCGCTGCTTATATCTTTACTTTATTGACGCGGGAACGAGGGAAACCCTTCTTTCTATAGCTATATTATTAATTAACGAACTAGTATAGTAATGCCTCGCGGATTCACTCAGTACAAAGTCTACTAAGTCGGACTAAAGAGTAAAGATTTCGTTAACATAAAGTTTTATTTATCTTAGTTTTTAATTACTTCCTTTCAGATCTTTATACACTTACATTCATAATCTAATCAATATACAGATGTTACTTTACAACGAATATATATTTAACTACTACGTTTTGATAATTCTTAACATCATTAGCAAATACAAAAATACTCTACAGGTATTGAAAAATTCTTGATTTCAAGGAGGTAATGAAAAAAATTTTTAAATCGGTCGAGTAATTAAGAGCTTGATAAAATTAATAACAGTATCGGTATATCGGTGGGTATCATCGGTATCCTTGGAATATGAGCTAACTCACCAGTCGCAGGCCCCCTTATAAGCGTCGCTATAATTTTTTTTATTTCGTTATATCTTTTGCATAGATTGTCCGATTTAAATATTGTATAAAGTATTCTAAATGTATTGAATCGGACTTTAATAAAATAATATTTAATAGGATAAGGATTAATACAGAGTTATGAATAATATGGTTTGATAATTGTCGGCACTTTTATTAACTTTTAAAATGCAAAAAAGTAGTTATAGTGGCATAACTACAATAGTTGGCCAAATGGTATCAAGCACTTTTTTGTTTTTAGATTTTAATACATTCTATAATATTAATAATGGGGGCGAAAAGCGGGCTACCGAGAGCCGCTTTGCTACTTTGAATGTAAGAGGAGGAATGAATGAAAAGATTGATGAAGTATGCCAGATGATGCATGATAGGTGCATAGATGTACTCTGCGTGAATGAGACAAAGAGGAAAGGATGTGATACCACGAAACATAGCCCTTACACAGCTTACTGGTCTGGTGTAAGCNATAATATTATAGAAGATTTTTTTGTTCTATCATCAATAGTTTCCGCAGTGCACGTGTTGACAGATTTTTTGGTTCACACCTCGGGTTACATTAATGGATCCCTTTTTTGAAAAAGTAATATAGTCTATGTTACTCAGTAAAAATACAGCTTTTTAATAGTGTACAAATTTTTGAAATCGCAACAGTACTTTTAAGTGTAAGAACGTTACAAACATACATACATACAAAACAAATGTTTCCTCTTTATAATATTAGTTAAGATAAAATCACCTAATTTTATGTTCCTAACTATTAAATGTGTTACGAAACAGTACGACCAATGGTTTACTTAAAAATTGATGAAACTCTCAAAGTAGCAACATCAATAAAATGGTGTAGGTGTATTGACTAACGATTATTGATAGTAATAAAAACAATAAAATTTAGAAATGGTGAACGTACATACCATTATATGCAAATATTTTACGCAATCTTGTTATTTTTGTATGAAATAAATGGTTATGTTCACATGGTTGTATTTATAAATTCAATTTCATTTTTTCTAGGTTAGTTTTAGCATATAATTGGAAATATATACATCCTTTTTAACTACTCTGCCTCATTAAGTGAAGGAATAGAGAGAGCACTTGTGTACTATGCCTGCCAATCCGCTGTGGAGCAGCGTTGTGGGTCTATGCTCTAAATACCCTCTCTAATATGAGTGAGGAATCCTATGCCCAGCAGTGGAACGTTAATGGGCTGCTACTTTCTAGTTTTTACATATCTAGTAATATACACAGAAAGCTTTTAAAAAAAAATTACATGACCTTTCAATTGATGGCACTATACAATTTTCCACAAATATTTATTCATGTCACAAAATGTCCTAGATTTGGTCCAGGAACGTTCGCCTTGGTCTTCCCCTTCCAACTTTCACATTCACTCTTAACTCAGAAATCCCTTTTGTCAGTCTCCTTTCATTCATTCTCTCTACATGCCCAAACCATCTATATACCTTTCTCAATTTTAGCCACTGCGGCTTCTTTTATACCGCAACGTTCTCTTTTCACACTATTTCTTACTTTGTCACTCAGTTTCAATCCACTCATACTTCTCAACGGTTTCATCTCTACCGCATTTATTTTACTTTTGTGATTCTTCTGCCATACCCAACTTTCACTACCATACATAAGTGTTGGCACCAACACTCCAGCATGCACAGCCAGTCTAGCCCTTTGAGACACCATCTGGCTATTCATAAAGGCGTGCAGAGCACCATTTACCATATTCCCTGCATTCACTCTCCTTTCAATATCACTTTCACATGTTCCATCTTTTGTAAATTTAGATCCCAAGTATACAAATTCTTTCACCTCTTCCACTTGTTCCCCATCTATCAAAATATTGCCATTCATCATAGATTCATCTCGTTCAAAAAGCATAACTTTCGTTTTGTTTACATTCACTTTCATTCCTTTCCCTTTCAAAGCTTCATTCATAATATTTAGCATCTCCTGTAGCTCGTTAGCGGATGACGCAAGTATTACTTGATCATCAGCGTAGAGTAAACATTTGATGAGTAATTCATTCATTCTTAACCCATACATACTTTCTTTTAAATCTGTCAAACATTTATCCATGAATAGGTTGAACAGCCATGGTGACGCAACACATCCCTGTCGAACACCTCTTTCGACAGGAAACCACTCCGTGTATGCTCCGTTTATTCTGACACAAGCACTAGAACCCTCTTAGAGAGACTTCAATGCTTGACTCAGACAACCGCTCACCACATACGTAGATAAAAAAAGGCTTTTATGAATATACAACATTTACACTACATATTTTATAGAAGGAGAGCTAATAGTAAAAAGTAAAATTGATTTACTAGACACCAATTTGAAATTAAAAGGAATTTAGTAGATTGCAAATTTTTGTTAAGATCAAAATCATTGAGAACGCAGTTACCGCATTATTACCTTTCCTGATTATATAACTCTTTGATGTTATTAAATCATAACTATACAGTCAATTTGCCATTCTAATTTTTTGTTTACTTTACTATCTTAATTACATTCAATAAATCTGTTACATGAGGAGTTAATTAGCTGTTTTTCATACAAATTCATCTGTGAACTTAGACGTCAATTAAACATCACCAGTCATGCATTAAAATACTTATGTAAAAGGTAATCATAATTGACAGCTTCGTCAATAAAAAAAATATGTGAGTGTGGCTCATAATGTACACTTTAATTGCCTTCTTTAGCAGAAGTTTAGGCTTCGATTCCTGAATAGAAAAAATTAGTTTGTTTTCTTATTTTAGTCTAGACTAGGAGTCGAAAACCTTTTCTTACAAAATATTCTCAAATGTTACGAGGATATTACTGCGGATTTCATGTAACACAATTTTTTTAATGAAAGTATTTTGCATTTTTAACGATAATTATCGTTACTTAACTACGTACTTAACTGCCTCATTGGTCTAACTGCCTCATTGATGTAGTGGTAAGCATGTTCAACTACAGACATGAGGTCCTGGGTTCCAGTCCAGGGCCAATTCAAATCAATATTGAGCATTCTATTAAGTTTTTCTCAATATTTACCCGAAGTTGGGAAATTGGCGGTGTGTTCCCCGTGCCTCGGAGAGCACATTAAACCGTCAGTTCTGCGCCTTATCTGTCTCCGGTCGTCTCCGGACTATGAGAGTGAAGGAATAAAGAGGGCACTTGTGTACTATGCCTGCCAATCCGCAGTGGAGCAGCGTGGTGGGTCTATGCTCTAAAAACTGTCTCCCTATGAGTGAGAAGGCCTGTGCCAAGCAGTGGGACGTTAATGGCCTGCTACTTACTTTACCTTATCGTTACTTTCATTTGTATGCTTGCCACTCTGCACTGACTTGTGGGCTGCTGGTTGCTAACCCTTGGTTAAGACTTGCATATATGACAATTGCACCTATCCATATACATATATGAAATACAGAAATTGTTTCTACCTATGTCCGTTTTAAACTTAGAAACCATCCAACCTATATACCTCAAACCAGTTTAATTACAAAGACAAAGATGGTTTAAAACCACTGAACTTCAGAACTTATCCATCACGAGACTAAAAATTTTGTTAAGTGAATCCTTTCGTAATTTACACTGTCATAAATCCATGCGGATTTCACAGCACTTTGAATCATAAAACATTATTTTTTCTACTACTGATTATGATATTAAAGAACGGCTTAAAATTTTAAGTTAGCCCACAGAAAACTCAGTCGAGTATCCCTTTTTTTCTCATCATCATTACAATATATGTTTCTAATCTATTATATTTAGAATAAAGACAATTAACACACTCCCACGCTTTTCTATCTTCTAAGTAATCCTTCAAATTATAAAGCGATTTCTCAATTACCTTTCTTTTGATAAAAGATTTAAAACTTATTAAATGACATCTTTGTAACTTCTTCGACGAATTCGTTATAGAAATGTATAGTTATTTATAATTATATAAACGTATAAATAGTAAACTACATAAGAGCAGTTGGTTTGTTATAAGATAGTCTCCGTGGAGTAATATTCTATGACTTGACTGAAGGTTTTTCCAATCGGTCTAGGTCTGGAAAGGAAGGCTTCGACCTTGGTTAATTGCCATCCTATCAGCACAAATGGGACTTTAAGTAAAAGAATTGCAACCCACCACGATTCTGGTTAGTGAACCACCATCTTAGACTTACTTAAATACCAAAGTCAAGGCATAACCTAAAAAATCAATGTGTACAATTACGACACATTGTCTAATACACATTAAATGTCATGACATTTATGAATATATTAATACGAATTTAAAAAAATGATGATAAATGTTTGGCAAGAGAATGCACCATAAAAAATAAAACGTTTAAAATTCCCAAACGATTCACTGCGTTTGCAAAACTTTGTTAAAATATTCAATACGAAATAACCATATTTCTTTTTATTAATATCTCGATTCTAGGTTAACTAAACAGCAAAATTTTTTATAGTAGTTAATAAGGATAGAGACTAATCGTTTTTTATTTTATTGCCAATGTCGAAAGGTCTTCGTCTTAATTAAAACTGACTTAAGGTAATTAATTTCTCGATTACATAAATGAAAGAAGTGTTTTAACAAAAATTAAAAAATAATCGAAACGTAACACGAAAACGCTTACTATAATAGGCGACGTTGGTAATAATTAATAAATAAAAATGAGAAATGCTTTCATGTGACGCCTAGCATATGTGGAATATCGAAATTATTTTCTTCAAGTCCTAACCTGAGGATAAGACCCTCAAGAAAACTTATATTTCGCTGTAACATTAAGCTGAAACTTTTACGACGATTGTGAAATCATTCACAAGTTATTATATTCTTAGTTACTGTTACTACTACTATTTATTGCAATTTTTAACGTGGAATTGTTCTTATGTTTAACATTGTATTATTTTAGTTAATCGTTGGGACGAGGGGTGAAATCAGTGACCCTGGTTAGGTCATAAGGGTATTGGACTTAAAAAGATTAAGGACCATTGGTTTAGGTAATATGCATAAAAGGATTGGTTACTACAGGAAATAAATAGGCCTTTGTGGCAACGGTCGCCACGGCTTGCATCGATTTCAGAGCAAAAAGTCTTTTACTGCACTGTTCTCTAAGGTCATTAACCTCCAAGAAGTTTACGACATTGATTCGCCTCCTTAACCATTATATTTTCGTTAGTTTTGTAATAATTTAGTAAAATAGCAGTCTATTAACGTTCGATTCCTGGGCGCAGTTCTCCTCACTCATCAGAGAGGGTTTTTAGAGCATAGACCCACCACGATACTCCACTGCGGTTGGCAGGAATAGTACACAAGTGCATTCTCTATTCCTTCACTCTTATAGTCCGATGTGACGGGAATCCGATACGACCGGAGAGTGATCAGGCGCAGGACCGACGGCTTAACGTGCTGTTCCGAGGCACGGGTGCGGAACACACCGCCAATTTCCCAACTTCGGGAAAATATTAAGAAAATCTTAATAGAAAACTCAATATCCATTTTTGAATTGGCCCGACCCGGGACTCAAACCCAGGACGTCATGTCTGTGGCCGAACATGCTAACCACNGGGCGCAGGTCTCCTCACTCATCAGAGAGGGTTTTTAGAGCATAGACCCACCACGATGCTCCACTGCGGTTGGCAGGCATAGTACACAAGTGCATTCTCTATTCCTTCACTCTTATAGTCCGATGTGACACGAATCCGATACGACCGGAGAATGATCAGGCGCAGGACCGACGGCTTAACGTGCTCTCCGAGGCACGGCGGTGGATCACAATACCAACTTCCCAACTTCGGGAAAATATTAAGAAAATCTTAATAGAAAACTCAATATCCATTTTTGAATTGGCCCGACCCGGGACTCAAACCCAGGACGTCATGTCTGTGGCCGAACATGCTTACCACTAGACCAATGAGGCAGTGTCTCTAAATATACATATTTTGTTCAAATTATCAATCGTTAATAAAATACTCTTTTATTTATCCGTTCAAGTTCAAATACATTTTATTAACCTTGTAACTACAGTTAAAGTAACTACAGTTTTTAAATAATTAATTAATATTGAGAAAATTCTAATAAACAGTCTATTGAAATCTCACATCAAAGATATGTTTAAATAAGCTCGTGATAGACTTAATTTTTCGATATACATTGCTTGTGAAAAAGTCAAAGTCCAAATAGGCCTATTGCAGCACTTTAGAATCGTCAAATATCGTTTCTTCCAAATATTATTTCAATTAATGACTGATGACAAGGTAAAGAACGACTTACAATCAAATTTACAAGGGTTCCTTCTGATCTGAGGATCTGAGAAGAGGCCACAACGAACTCAGTGGGGTATTAATGTATATTTTATTTTTTTTACATGAGAATCGTGTTACTAATAAGCAAGCAAAAAGAAATAATTAAATCTTATCAGAATGAAAGTTCAATGTATATTTTTATATTGCCATAATAAAATAAGATAAGGTGAGGGCTTCCGAAATTCACACGATATTACGACACCGAGAATGCGCGGAAGTCAAAATTACAAATATAGAGGAAGTGTACGTTTAAAGATTGTGGGATTTTCATTCATTTCTACATAATTTATTTATGTGCAGATATATGCATTGTTATGTATGGTTTTGGGTGTATATATTTTACTAGCAATGGCCCGCGGTTTCACCCACGTGTGGAAAGTCTACTAACTCGGACTATAGATTTATTTTTGTTAACATAAAAGTTGTATTTCACTTAGTTTTTCATTGCTTTACATATTGTTAGATACAAACTACCTACTTACTTTTCAACGAATATATATCTAACTAAAACACATTTTTAAATTCGTAACATCATTAACGTAAAATTAAAAATAGGTATTGAAAGAAAATCGGTCCAGTAATTTTTATAAATTGTTAAAAATAATAACAGAAATTCAAAATGCAAATCTTTGTTCTATAATATTAGAGAATAGATTTATTTGTAATACTTTATTGTCTCAGAACTTCCCTATACACAACATTTGACGTAGTTTTGTTTTGTAGCTGCAAAATAATTTGATGTTCATGGAGTTCGACTGGAGGTACATTATTTTTTTTAGATTAACATTTAATACTAATACAAAAATTATATATAATAAAGGACATAACGAGGTTTATTTATTTATTCCAAAATATCTAAAGTAGCGCGTTAAGTTTTAAGCATATAAATAATCAAAAGCGAAAGGCGAGAGGTTGGGCTAATGCGCTCAAAAAAAATCAAGGAAATAACATAGAATCACAGCCAGACTAGACTAAATATCATATCTTGATGACCCAGATCATCAGACGTAAATATGAAAACATTTTTTAACATGCAACGGCCTTGATCCTCGCAAAATTGCATAATCCTCCCACAATATTATCGACCTCAACATTCGCTTATGGTTAATTACTTGTAAACCGCAAAAACTGGACACCTACTAAAAATCTGGGTTAAATACTGTAATAATTATTACCAAGACCTCTTATAAGTTAACAAAAGCTATCGAAAATGACATAAGGGTTGTTCTATATCATAAATTACTTTATCATTTACTTGGCGACTTTATAAGGATTAGTTATTAGTAGGAATTTAAAAAAGTAAGCCTACTTTTTGCTATATGTCTATCTGATCTGTCTGTTTTACAAATAAATAGAGAAATGGACGAACACAAAAAAAATCTATTTATAAGATAACTATTGCATAAATATCGTATATATTTTGTAAAAACACAGCGTAAACATTCGTATTTTGTAAAAGTAACTGCTATTCTATCATCAACTGGGGCAATTTGTTTCTATATTTAGAATCATGAAATTATAGAGGAATGGTAAATCGCTTTCGATGTACAATACCAGAAGTAGACATGATGTTATCGATTAAATCACAGTATTATTACGTATATATGTGAGGTAAACATACGTTACTGTAAATATTTTATAATCATTTCAATTATTGGTGTTTTTCGTCGTTTGTTATTATAAAACAAACAATTTGGCGAACTAGACAATAAGAGACCAGGAAGCTTTTTTATTTAAAGAAGCATTCAGAAAAAACATAAGAAGCTTTTAACACAAGAGATACATATGTCTTCTCTATTTTATTTCACTTTCATTCACCTTTTTCAAAAACTAATACGTTTTGTAATCGATGTTCAAAATAAGATAGGTAAGGCCATCACCATAGAAGTGGAAAGCTATACTACATTACCTTATAAAAGAACATGGTGGCGTCGTAACTTAAGCACTTCACGAAAGCTCAACACTAGGTTTTTCACAGTTTAAACATTGGATGTGTGTGCAGTCACCATATTTTTACTAGCTAACTGCACTCTTTCTTCATTTCCGTTGACCACCCAAGGGAAGGCGAAGAAATCCTATAATTTAAATAAGTACATCAATAAACGGTGTCTACTTGTCAACAGATAATACCATCATGACGTAATAGTATTTATTTAAATAGTGAATCGTTCAAAAAAAGAAATTAAAACAATGTAAAGTGTCTTTAATTAAATTTGGCAATTTTTTAAAGTTTATAACACGTCATGTTTTGATGACATTATAAATAAATAAATGGCATTATCAGTTACAGTTCTTTGCTAGTTGTAGTATGTTATTAAGAAAATATAATTACTTTTTTTTATGAATGAAAAGCGAAGGCGTACGGCCGGTTACTCGTGTGATACAAAAGTGGACGCGCGAATCACTTGTTCGGTTGTTAAATACACTACTCTACATATCGACGTAAGAAAGGTATTAATACTACATACCTCGTATATCTAAGACTAGCAATACCCCACGGTTTCAACCGCGTAGCTATTTGTTTACATAAAAGTTTTATTACACTTAGTTTTTAATTACTTTAGGAGAGATATACAAATATGTCAACTGTTTAATCCAGAAAAACTGTGCTAACGAATAAAAACAGTCATCCTGGAATATTATTTGCATTAGAATGACATTTTTAAATTCGTTATATCTTTTGAATTGAATGTCCGATTTTAACAAATTAAAAAGTATTGTACAGGTATTAAAACGGTCTTTAATAAAATATGTAATAGGATGAAGATTAATACAGACGTATGAATAATATGGTTCGTTTATTGTCAATGCTTTTATTAACTATTAAAATGTAAATAAGTAGTTATAGTGGCAGAACTACAGTAGTTGGTCATATGGTATCACGGACTTTTTTGTGGATATTAATACGTTCTTCGATATTATCAAATTTTTTAAAGCAATAATAAATTTTACTTGAATCACAACATATGTATAAGGGCTTCTTTTAACAACACATCATAGAGAGTCGGCACTGGCAGCTGTAACACAGGTTTCACCTAGTTCAGCTACAGAACGAATGTAAAATGGATACACCAAACTAATTTTAAGAAAACAATTTTGTAACAAAATATTGTGCTTTTGATAAATAAATAATAATAATAATTAATACGTTCTATAACATTGTAAAACATTTTTTTGTTCTATCATCAATAGATTCCTCAGCGCAGGCGATGACAGATTTTTTCGTGACCAATTTTCTTTTAGATCTCAGGTTACATTAATGCATTATTATATGGGATCCCAATTTCTTTTGGGAAAGTAATAGAATATGTCCGAAGTAAAAGATGCTGTGATACAAGTACTACGGCTAAAATGGAGATGGGCTGGTCACCTTCAAAGAAGCCAAGATGAAAGATGGACAAAGGCAGTTACAAACTGGTATCCCATATATTTGAAACGCAAGCGAGGAAGACCATAAAAGACCAACCCAAAAATTGGTGGGAAATCGTGGAGCAGGTTGGCGAGAGACCGATCGAAGTGGAAGACTTTGGAGGAGGCTTTTACCGCCACAGACGGTCCCCACATAAACGATTAATAAAGAGAAAAAAATATATATAATAGAAATAGACTGTAAGTAGTAGATTAGTAGTTAGTATAAGGTCATTATTTTTTGTTTCTTTTTATAGTTGTTTTTATTTTAAAATTTTAAATAGTATTAACGTTAAGTATGTGTGGGAATTCAATAAAGCTTATTATATTATATAATAACATATGTCACTCAGTTAAAATGCCGCTTTTTAATGATGAAAACATTTTTGAAATCTGTCCAGTAGTTTTTATGAGAAAACATTACAAAACAAACACATACAAAAACACAAATGTTTTCTCTTTATAACATTAATTTCGATAAACATACTATACTGATGAAAGCAAACATCCCAGTTTATAATGTTACTTCATGTATTTAATCACTATACAGCTTACGAGTAAGTTACCTAATAAATATTTAATCGAAGGACCTTTGACAGCGAAGACTGCAGTACAGTCTTGAAAGTTTACTAAATAATTTGAATAAGCGCATATTTACTTATAAAAACACACTATCAATCTCATACAGTGTTATAATTCTTTAAAATCAAAATATTCTTTATTCGAGTAGACTCAAAAAGCATTTTTGAATCATCAGTAGTCTGTACGTTGTTAATAAATCAACCATCGTTTCGGAAAGTTGATTCCGCTGAGAAGAAACCGGTAAGAAACTCAACGGTTACTCCTTTTATAATTGTTTTTGTAGCTTATAATGTGTTCAGCTTGCATGTGCAATTGGAATCAAGTTCAAACAATTCTATCGCTTAAATAATCTTCAACATTATAATATGCCTTTTGTAAAAGGGTGTTTTTAACATATTGCTTAAAATTATGTGGAGGTAAATATAAAAGTGATATTGAGTTTTCTATTAAGATTTTCTCAATATTTGCCCGAAGTTGTGAAGTTGGCTGTGTGATCCACCCCCGTGCCTCGGAGAGCACGTTAATCCGTAGGTTCTGCTCCCGATCTCTCTCCGGTTGTGTCGGAATACCGTCATATCGGACTATGAGAGTGAAGGAATAGAGAGTGCATTTGTGTACTAGTGTATACCTGCCAATTCGCAGTGGAGCAGCGTGGTGAATCTATACTCTAAAAACCCTCTCTCATATGAGTGAGGAGACCTGTGCCCAGCAGTGAGGCGTTAAATGGGCTGCTACTTACTTTACTTAAATCTAAAACTAATTGAGGTATCTTATTAAAAATGCTTATGCTCAACCCGACAAATGATTTCTGAACTTACTTCACTCTAAAATATGGCATCGCGTTACAGGTTTGTTTTTATTTCTTGTGTTAAAATTGTGTTTCTCTCTTTTTGCTGTATAAATGAATATTATTACGGATATATTAGATATTAATCAATATAGTTTTACAGTGTAAAATATTCAATGTATGTATTGTTGTATTAATAATTGCGTGCGATTTAATGATGATATTTTCCATTTGTTATCTATAAGACAAACGTAACTACATATTAATTTATAATGCGGTTCCACATCTAAGATATTAATTGAAATATGATGCAATATATCATGATACTGTCTATGTCGACTGCCTCATTGGCCTAGTGGTTAGCATGTTTGGCCACAGATATGAGGTCCTGGGTTCGAGTCCCAGATCGGGCCAAATCAAAAATGGATATTGAGTTTTCTATCAAGTTTTTCTCAATTTTTACCCGACGTTGGGAAGTTGGTGGCGTGACCCATCCCCGAGCCTCGAAGAGCACCTTGAACCGTCAGTCCTGACTGGTCTCTCTCCGGTAGTGTCGGATTCCCGTCACATCGGATTACGAGAGTGAAGAAAGAGAGAGTGCACTTGTGTACTATGTCTCCCAAATCATAGTGAAGCAGCGTAGTGGGTTTATGCTCTAATAACCCTCTCTCTTATGAGTGAGGAGGCCGGCGCCCAGCAGTGGGATGTTAATGGGCTCCTACTTACTGTGTATGTCATTTATCTCAAAGCTTAACGTATTAGTCGATAGGAATTGAAACTGTGTTCATTTGAATAACTTTTCAATGTAAAGAAAACGTAATGGGTATAATTAACCCTCCCCAAAAGATAGCGTTTGAAGAGAATATCCCACAGTGCATTATTTGTTATATCTCTAAGGGATTGTGCAGCATTTTCGATGAAACTGCCCAAGAGGTTTGACTTTTTCTGACACAACAATTGATATTGTATTTCAACTAAATCATATCAAACTTACAGAAATTTTACACCCAAAGACCTTTATAAATCGCTTTGTTTGTTCATAAAAAATCAGTGCAGTAGATCTCATTTAAAATGGTTGTAAGCTCAAAACACAAAAATGGCTTGTTCTGAATCTAATTTTGCATGATAAGGTTTCAAAACGTAAAAGAAAGTTGCCAAGACCTTAAGCTCTCGATTTGTTCTACATATTTGGCATTTAATATCAAAATGTCATTAGTCCAAACCCATTTCAAATGCGTTTCAAATAAACAATCACAAGGTGTATAATTTAAAACAGAGTTCCCACACATTAAATTTTATTAGGGACTATAATTCGTACGAAACAGCTATACATAAATAGTAGGAAAATGTACCTAATTACATTATTTACTACATAATAATCGAGCATACCGAAAATATTGACGCTTTCTTGAAAATTTCGAATAGTGTAATTTGTAATCCAAAGCAGCAATAAGTAGGTTGTCAAAACAACCTGTCGGTTTCAATGTCTTAAAGAAGAAAATTGTAAAACCTTAATATGTGTAACCAACATTGGGAAATAATCTTCACTAATATTAATTTGCTACATATATTTCGTTTAAACGAGATTAACGATTTGTAGAGATATATTTTTGATCACATACCTAAACTAATATTATAAAGAAACATTTGTGTTTTGTATTCATGTTTGTAATGTTTTCACATAACTACTGGACCGATTTCAGAATTTTTTTTCAGCAATAGAAAGCTGTATTTAACTGAGTTAAATCCATTAATGTACCCCAAGGTGTAAAAAAATTGTCGCGAAAAATCTGTCGTCGTCTGCGTTGTGGAAACTATTGATGATAGAACAAAAAAATGTTCTATAGTATTATAGAACGCCCTAATATGTCCAAAAAAGTCTAACATACCATATGTCCAAATACTGTAGTTATGTCGTTGTAACTACTTTTTTTGCATTTTAAAAGTTAATAAAAGC
Source organism: Elymnias hypermnestra (assembly GCA_015832385.1). NCBI lineage: Eukaryota > Metazoa > Arthropoda > Insecta > Lepidoptera > Nymphalidae > Elymnias > Elymnias hypermnestra. The sequence continues at coordinate 10,968,418 of JACTOM010000933.1, forward strand.
GCCGACAATAACCAAACCATATTACTAATGCCTTTGTATTAATCATTATCCTATTAAATGATATTATATTAAAAACCGTTTCAATATCTGTAAAATACTTTTTAAATTATTAAAATCGACCGTTACATTCAAAAGATATAACGAATTTAAAAATGTCAGTCTAAGAAAATAATGCTATAATATAATGTAGAAGTATAGCGATGGCCATAGTCATCAAATATCACAGATAGACGGAAAAGACTTTATGTATTCCAGAAGGAATGTTTTTATTCCTTAGCACACTTCTTCTGGAATATTCAGTACATACATTTGTATATCAGCCCTTCTTATTTTGTATTAACGTAGATAAATTAGATAAGAAACTTAATTGTATTGTATATACATATATCCAATTGGGTGAAACCGCGGGGCATTGCTAGTACATAATAAATTAAGAGTGTCGATGTAATTACATTTCAAATGCAATAATAAAGATAAAATGGTCTACATTAATCTCGTTTATTATTGCTATTTAAACGTCACCTGATTCGATACGAAATAACCCGTTTGGATTACAGACGTTTTAGCGTGGTGCTAGTGAAGAGAAAAGCCAAGAAATAAGTGATGGTACAAACTATGGTATTATGTAATAATGTGCATGTAATGTTTAAGGTAACCAATGTTTTAATTAATATTGCATATAGCATTACAAATTTGTTAATACAAGAAATAAAAATAAACCTGTAATGCCATATATTAGAGCAAACAAGGCTCAGAAATCATACATACCGTAATCAGTTTTGATTTTTAAGAAATATGTTAAAAACATATTTTTTACAAAAGGCATATTATAATGTCGTATATTGTTTAAGCGATAAAAATGTTTGGACTTTATTCCAGTTGCACACAGAAGCAAAATATAACACATTGTAACATACAAAACTATATTTAAAAGAAGAGTTTCTTGCCGGTTTTTTCTCAGCGGAATGAACTTTCCGAACCGAGTTGCTTTTTGAACCTACTTAAAAAGTAAGCAAATAGCAGCCCATTAACGTCCCACAGCTGGGCACAGGCCTTCTCACTCATATGAGACAGGGTTTTTAGAGCTACCACGCTGCTCCAATGCGGATTGGCAGGCATGGTACACAAGTACACACTCCTAGTCCTATATGACGGGAATCTGACATAATCGGAGAGAGATCAGGCTCAGGACCAACGGCTTAACGTGCTCTCCGAGGCACGGAGGTGTAACCACTAAACCAATGAGGCAGTTTAGCCTAATAAAGTCTACTTGAATTAAGAATATTTTGATTTTATCTATCTGAATAAAACACGTGAGCATTTTTAGAGGATAAAATGGAAATAGGGAGTTATCATTAAAAGCTAGATATATGTTATCAGGGACTTTTTTTAGAGCTATAAATGACGAATATTCCACCATGCAAGTTTTTTCATATCACAAACGACTTATGAAGCATATTCGATGAAAACTCCTAGGATATTCTCAGAACAGCGTAGTCTCGAAGAGTGATACTACATAGCGATAAGGCCACCAGTGCTTGGTTTTTTCTCGGTCCTTTCTTTTATTTTTATTTGTAGTTTGGTGCAATGCATATATAAAGAGTTTAAATATCTACATACTATTGCTTGAGACACGAAAAGCTTATTTAAACAAACGATGGGAGGTGCATTTGAGCTACGAAAGGTCTAGCAAAACAATAGGTAATTAACATACACAATTGACAATTAGATATTAAGATAACATCAATATGCCATTCAATAAACAAATTGTAGGATAAAGTATATTTATACACTTTTTAAAGTACATTTTTAAGTCTTGTTTATACAAAACTAAAACTTTAGATTTAGGGGGAGGGATAAAATAAAATTTGTTAGGAATTAAATGAATTTAATTGTCATTAAAATATTGAAAGTGTCGAAAATTAATAAAAATAATTTATTGAAATGTCAAATGAGGAATTGTAAATAAAAATGCCACGTGCTTTTTGTCAATATTAGAAATAATTTATTAAATTATGTTTTTTTATTTAAAATTTAGAAAATAGAATTTATGAAATATTTTTTTTATATTTTATGAACAATAGTATCTTAAATTATCAAATGACGAGTGGCAAATGAATATGCCACGTGTTATTTGTAAATATTAAAACTACCTAACCTTTAAACGAATAAGCACAAAAAACACTGCACATCTTCGTTCTAATCACGGGTTTCATTCGTAAAAATTTTACCCTCATGTGATTAAAGAAATTTCACTTCAAGAGCAACAAGAAATATCTGTCAATTAATCATCCAACTGTAAGACGATGGGCTTATCGTAATTGTGACTTATAATTTTCTTTTTCTATTACTACCATTACATGATGACATTTACTCCATGTACAAATGTATAAATATTAAATCACTCTCTCGCCCGCTAAACTTCGCACCGCCTCAGATTCAATAAAAAAAAACTGAATAGTAATTACAGAATGTTTCTAGTTTAGTAAAAACTTTGGTCAAAACTGAAATACATACATACATACATAGCATCACGCCTCATTCCCATAGGGGTAGGCAGAGACAACATCCTTCCACTTGCCACGATCCTTGCATATCTCCTTCGCTTCTTTCATTCTCATTAAACCTTTCATACAAGTTCGTCGGTTTAGAGTACTCTTGACCTGGCCGTTATTTAAAATGTCCTGGATTTGGTCCAGGAACGTTCGCCTTGGTCTTCCCCTTCCAACTTTCGCATTCACTCTTGACTCATAAATCCTTTTTGTCAGTCTCCTTTCATTCATTCTCTCTACATGCCCAAACCATCTAAGCATACCTTTCTCAATTTTAGTCACTACGTCTTCTTTTATACCACAACGTTCTCTTATCACACTATTTCTTACTCTGTCACTCAGTTTTAATCCACTCATGCTTCTCAACGCTCTCATCTCTACCGCATTTATTTTACTTTTGTGATTCTTCTGCCATACCCAACTTTCACTACCATACATAAGTGTTGGCACCAACACTCCAGCATGCACTGCCAGTCTAGCCCTTTGAGACACCATCTGGCTATTCATAAAAGCATGCAGAGCACCATTTACCATATTCCCTGCATTCACTCTCCTTTCGATATCACTTTCACATGTTCCATCTTTTGTAAATTTAGATCCCAAGTATACAAATTCTTTCACCTCTTCCACTTGTTCCCCATCTATCAAAATATTGCCATTCATCATAGATTCATCTCGTTCAAAAAGCATAACTTTCGTTTTGTTTACATTCACTTTCATTCCTTTCCCTTTCAAAGCTTCATTCATAATATTTAGCATCTCCTGAAGCTCGTTAGCGGATGACGCAAGTATTACTTGATCATCAGCGTAGAGTAAACATTTGATGAGTAATTCATTCATTCTTAACCCATACATACTTTCTTTTAAATCTGTCAAACATTTATCCATGAATAGGTTGAACAGCCATGGTGACGCAACACATCCCTGTCGAACACCTCTTTCGACAGGAAACCACTCCGTGTACGCTCCGTTTATTCTGACACAGGCACTAGAACCCTCATAGAGAGACTTCAATGCTTGGATCAGACAACCGCTCACCCCATACGTAGATAACGTTGCCCACAGCTCATTCCTCACCACTCGATCATAAGCCTTTTCTAAATCTACGAAAGCCCAATAAACTTAAACTGAAATACAACAGAAATAATTGTTCATCAAAAAAAACACGACCATTACGCCCAGATTCCCGCCAAAGTCCGTAAATATATGTATTTTGATCGGAAATTGTTGGTTGTCAATTTCAAATGTCAATAACAAATGAAAAAACAAAGAATTTTTTAAATTACATTTGATTTATGAACTACGGGACGAATATTCAATGTTTTACATTAAAACCAAATAAAAACGTCACTTTTATCATTTTCTATTTTCTTATTTGATTTTTAAACGACGGGAATAGCATCAAATGTTATCCAGGTAGGAATAGTTTCTAAGGGAAAGCGAATTTGTTGTTTTTACTATTTTTTTTTTTTTTGTAATAATAACCCACCTTTTAAAACTTCCCTGGATTTTCACAAATAATTCAAAACCAAAATTAGCCAAGTCAGTCTAGCCGTTCTCGACTTTTGTCGAAACTAACTAACGGAGATATATATATGTATAAACACTTGATGTCAATATAGTTTTTCCTGCTATTCAAGCAAGTGTTGGATTTAATTAATTCATAATCACAGTTGCTATATCATATAATTTATTATCAAAGATGCGACAACGCAATACTTATTATATTAACCAAAAATTAATAAATAATATTTCATCAATTATGTAGTAATAATCATGCAAAAATATTAAGTGACTAAATCTGTATTCCGCAAAACTTGACAGATACGTAACCTAGCGTAAATCATTTTTATATTCTAGAGACTTAAGAATCTACCGAAATCTTGCATTATTCGATGTATTTATATGTGTGTTTGTGAGTGTGTGTGTATGTGAATATAAGCGAAACACTCACACACATCACAGATCTTCAAAATCACTCTCCCGATTATCTTAAAATATCATAACTCATATTTACTCTTTCACTACTACTGCATTGAAAAATCATCGATTCTAAGATAACCTGTCCTCAATTATCAAGCATTCATAATTATAAAAAGTATTTATCTCTTCGCAAAAGTTCTCGGTGCAAACTCACTCAAACTAAATTATTGAAAAACACTAAACAAGCAACTATACTGACAATAATTTTGACTCACTATCCAAGTTTCGCAGTACCATATTGTTTTATAGGTTATTTTTAATTTTACTCCAAACTATTCTTGTAATTGTTTTCTTTTTTTTTAGTCTATGCTGTTTTTACTTATGCTACGTTTATAAAAAATGTTTCTATAAGTATAAGTAATCGTTAATAAATCTTGTATACTCGTATGCCTAAAATCCTAATTACCCGTTCTATGAATAAGTTTCATCAAACTAATGCTGCACAACTTAGCATCGATTAATCTATAGGTACTGGTGAAAACTGGTTTCATTTTAAAAAACAGGAACAAATAAACACGATGAATGTTAGTCAATTGTATATCACCTTCTAGTGAAATTCTCTCAAAAACTGTGCGAACAGACAATCAGGTAATAATTAAATGTTTTGGTATAACCAAGTAAGTATAGAAATGAAGTTTAGAAATACAGCGCGCTACCATCTCAAAATTATCATCACTTGATTCCTCATATGATATCACAGGATAGATCACAGTCACCAATTTTAAATAATTACGTCGTTGAGGCCGCCAACACTGTATATGTAGCAGCCCATTAACCACTGCAGGGTAGCTACAAGGGCATCTAAAGGCGCTGAAACTGGCGAAGTCCTGGGCCTGTAGACAAGTTACTTTCGAAGATTGCTAACGCTCAAAAATTGTAATTGACGTTTAATTTTTCGATTAGTTTCGATAAGAAACGTCATTCCCATACATTTTTTCAGCCTTAGCAATCTTCGAAAGTAACTTGTCTAGAGGCCGTGATCCGAAGGATCAGTGTTCTCGCCGACAGAGCTCTTATCGGAAAATGGGATCAAGATCTTGGGTCACCAACTGCTGGTATAATCGCGGTTGAGGCGATCTCTCCTGGAAAATTAGCTCACCAGAGAACACGGATCTCTGTCCAACTGTCTGGGGTTACTTCGGCAAGTGCCTGCACCAGATCGTTTAACGTGAGGAGACGCCCACCTGTCATGAGTGTGGTGCTCCAGTAGCCACGCTGCATCATACTCTAGCGGAGTGGCCTGCGTGGCCACCTCAACGACATATCTTGTTGTCGCTGGTTAGAGGAGACCTTTCACTGGAGAGCATAATTGGAATAATGCTCACCAGTGAAGTTGGGTGGTGAGCCCTTGCCCTCTTTTGCGAGGCCGTTATCTCGCTGGAGGAGGCAAATTAAGTCGGGGTCATCCGGGTCACTTGAGTAAAATGCGCTTAAGGAACCTCCAATGATCTCTTCCCTGGATGGGAAGATATCCGCTGGGTTTTAATGAGTATTCTGACATCTACAAGTCTTACTCTGCCGTTTATTTCATCGAGGTGCGTAAAGGGATTTTCCAGAGATAAAAAAACCTATTACTAGTGCTGGCCACAGGCCTCCTAACTCATAAGAAAGAAACAGGCAGGCATAGTGTACGAGTGTAAGCGCTGACACAAGTGTACTCTCTAGTCCTTCAATCTCATAGACACGACCGGAAAGAGATCCGGCGCAACACCGACGGCTTAACGTGCTCTTCCAGGCACGGGTAGGAACACACCTCCAGCTTCCCATTTTCGGGTAAATACTGAGAACTGCTTTAACAGAAAATTCAACATTGATTTTTAAATTCGCCCGATCCGGGACTGGAATCTAGGACCTTATGTATGTAGCCGAACAAGCTGACCACTAGACAATGACGCAGTCACTGTAATAAACCGGTTATTAAATGCGCAATTATTGTAAAGTTCATTTATCGGTTGTAATACATTATGAACCTTGCATTAAATGGTTATGTTTCGCTTTCGTGTAAAAATACTTAGCCCTAGCCGCACTATCGGTTTCACTACACTTTCTAACCCACCTGAGCGGAGCCGATATCCTATAACGATCTCTCTTTGTAACCCTTGCATCCGATACTTGCGCTTTTCCTCGAGTTACTGTATGGAATTATTGAGACCACGAGTATTTCTATACAAATACAAATCTATAATTAAGAATATATTAAATGCCCTATAAGACATTGCTGCATGACTCCACACTAGATAATCCTGTATCGTGGAGTCCTGACTATAACCACTTAAACATATTTATAAATAGTTAACCCGATAAATTAGCCGCATGCTTATGACGAGTGACGATCATCATGCCGAGAAAGGTGGCTTTTTTGGACATCTTCAAGTAGGATCCCTATATGAGTACCCATGGTTGATCCTAGATGTATCAGGATGTCCGGAAAAAGATCACTTGGTAGACCGAGCCGGCATTGGATGACCGATATACGGGACCAGTCATAACTACGCACAATTAAAAAGAATTGCCCAGGACAGAAGAATTTTCCGCATATTGACCGCTAAACTTCATTTTTAAGAAAGCACTTGATCATGATGAACCCGGCGAACTTTATTTCGCCTTAAGAGACAATAAATGAGCAGATTTTGGATTTAACTTCTATTAGCATAATAAATAACAACAATAACATTTTAGTGATACATTATTGGCCATGTATTTTGATGCACGGTTTATACTATTCAGGCAAACATCTTATTTTATTTATTTATTACTTTCAGTACACCACAGTATGATAAAAAAAAAATACAAAATATAAAGGTAACACACAAAAGCACGCAGAGTACAAAAGGCGGTCTTATCGCTTGATAGCGATCTCTACCAGACAACCTTTGGTATAGGAACCGTTCGTGGCAGAGAGTAGTGGGTGGCGTAACATATACATAAACCTACATACTAATATATTACACACTAATACATACT
>JACTOM010000933.1:10976211-11109238 GCA_015832385.1 Elymnias hypermnestra
AAAAAAAAAAAAAAAACAAACAAACATCTTGTAAAAGATGTTTGTTTGTTTTTTTCATCTTGTAAAAGATAAGAAGGCAAGTAGCAGCCCTTTAACGTCCTACAGCTGGGCACAGACCTCCTCACTCAAAGGAAACGGTTCTTACAGCATAGACCCGCCACGTTGCTGCACTGAGTGTTACCAGGCTTTGTACACAAGTGCACTCTCTACTCCTTCACTCACATAGGCCGATATGACAAAATCCGATACGACCGGAGAGAGATCAGGACCTACCGGTTACGTGTTCTCCGAGGCACATAAGTGGATCACACCGCCAACTTACCAACTTCGACGAAATATTGAGAAAATCTTATAAAAGGAAATATTGATTTTTTTAATTGATCCGACCCGGAACTCGATTCCACGACCTCATGACTGTCGCCGTGCTAACCACTAGATCAATGAAGCAGTTCCTTGTGGTAGTCGATAATTTTCGTTTTGTTATCAGAAACACAGACACACCATATGGTAGACGACAATTATGAGACAAGAATAAATAAGGCAGATGGTATTCCGATCGGTGAACATGCCACATACAATTGACCACGAGGTTTGACATTAGATTTGAGAGACAAAACTCGAAAAGTTTGTGGTGTGAAAGATTCAAACCACAGACTTTTAAGGATTAACCTTTTGATTTGTTAATTGTCATGGAAAATGCAAAACGAATCGGAACTTGAAGTCTTTTTAACTTGAATAGCATACCGCTTGGGATCATCGGATCCTCGGGGTTAGAACTTCCTGACCTTCGAATTTTCCTTTGAGTATCGTGTTTTAAAACACATTGTTCATTAATTTACTTACCACCAAACGCTTTCCGTTATCTAGTTTTGGTTAGTTTACGTTTCGAAGCATGATTACTACGGAGTCAACCTTTCGTAAATTGTGCAGTGACAAAAAAAAGGAAAAAGTGCTCTACCTCCCTTCCAATTTTCAGCCAAATCGTTTCAGCCGTTCTTGAGTTCTAGGGTATCGCAAATTTTCTGTTTACAATTTATCACTGTTAAAAAGATAAGGTTATTAGCAGACTTACGCTACTAAATACTGCGACTGTTAAAATATGTTTTTATAAATAATTACCATATATTCTGTCTCTCTGTGTATAACCGTACTGAATAGTTTTCATGCGGTAACTAAAAAAAGTGATTCTAATAGAAGGTTTAGATATATAATATGTCAAGGTATTGTAAAAATTAGCTGATGTATAAGTATAACTGTTGTGTCGGAACAATAAAGCATTAAAGCATCTTTTAAAGACAATCAGACGTAAAAACCAAATAAAAGCATAAAGTTACTTCCGCATTCATGACACACATATATTAGAAGTTACTAATGACAAAGTGCGTCAGCTAAACACTATATTGGATTTTCTATGAATTAATCTTCACTCTTCATTGCCCTGCAATCAATCAAAGTTATACGTGTAATTTATTACAAACGGATGCTCGACTTCTGTCAGTCTTTAATATTACCACATAGCGAAATGAAGATATAATTTAAAATCGGGCACTCGTTTGAATTATTCACCATAGCAATGTTACATAATGACATTGCAACATAGATCAAATTTTATAAACCTTACTGGCGTGATGGTGCGAGAACGCACTTTGCTAGTAGATATACTAAGTTCGATTGCGAGCAGGACAAACTTAGGATTGGAGGTTGACCCAGCAGCTAAATTGGTTGAAGTGTGGGTTATTATGCGAAGAAGTTATCTCACAAGCATCAGAAGCGTCAGAGAGTAGGAGGGAAGCCTCCCTTTGCTAGCAGAGGTCCCGGGTTCGATCCCCGTTAAGGGGCATTTAAGAAATTACATACATAGATAGATAGCATCACGCCTCATTCCCATAGGGATAGGCAGAGACCACGTCCATCCACTTGCCACGATACTTGCATATCTACTTCGCTTCTTTTATAAAAGCTCGTCGGTTAAGAGTACTCTTGACCGGGCCCTTATTTAAAAGATCCTGGTAGTAGTCCAGGAACCTTCGTCTTAGTCTTCCCTTTCCAACTTTCCCATTCACTTTTGGCTCATAAACCCTTTTTGCCAGTCTCCTTTCACTTATTCTCTTTACGTGCCCAAAGCATCTAAACATACCTTTTTCAATTTTAGTCACCACATCTTTTATAGAACAACGTTGTTTTTCTTTTCGTAATTTAGGAAATTCCATTTTCTAAATTGTATATTGAACTAGTGGGAGGTTTCGGGCGTGGCTAGTTACCTCCCTACCAGCAAAGACGCGCCACCATAAGACCCGAATTGTCTCTTACCAGATTAGTGAGCTTCCATTTTAAACTGTATCATCTCTTACCATCAGGTGTGATACCATCAGGCGCTAACCTGTCAGCAATAAAAACAGATGCCACCTCTGGAACGATAACTTTATGCGTCTTCTTTCCTTGATTAGTGATAGGTGATGTCTGGAGTCTGGAGCAGAATGTCTCCATCGAATCTCTGATGCCCCAGATCGTGATGCAGAGGGTACCTCTTGGATTTTGTTGGTATTCTGTACTGCAGTGTGTCCCACAATCCTTACTAAAGGTGTACCTTTCCGTTCCTAATGAACAAGAGAGTCAATAGGTTTTTAGGAAGTGAAACTTCTTTAGGCGCATGAGGGTAAAATTTTTAGGGGCGAAAGGGTTGACTAGCGTCACGAAGATGTGCAGCGATTTTTATGATAAGGTTCAAAGGTTAGGTAGTTTTAATATTTAAAATGTCATGTGGCATTTTAATTTGCCAGTCGCCATATAATAATTTAATATATTATTTTTCATAAAAAAATAAAAGAAGAATATTTCATAAATTCTCTTTCAAAATTTTAAATCCAAAAACAAAATTTAATTAATAAGTTCTAATATTGACAAAAAAACACGTGGCATTTTCATTTAAAATTCGTCATTCGAGATTTCATTAAATTATTTGTATTAATTTAATATTTCAATGACAATTAAATTCGTTTAATTGCTAACATTACTTTCTTTTTCCCTCCCTCTACGTCACGCAAACCTAAAGTTTTACATTTGTATAAACAAGACTTGAAAATTTGTTTTTCAAAGAAGTTTTACTTCTAACATGTATGCGCTCAAACTTATAATTTTTTTTTTAAGTTTTCCTGTTCCAATGCACATTTCAGATTTACTATGTGTTTACATTCCAACGTCAATAGTATGACTCCAAAACTAGTTTAATCATTTTATTCATTTTGATGTATTTGCTTCAACTTAGTACATAAGATATTAATTTTAATTTATAATCCAGGAGATCGTTAAGTATGAGTTCCGTCGTCAATTAAGTTACATAGCCATCAAATATATGGCGTCGTAATTAACGTCCACATTTTAGTTTACGCAGACGAAGTTACGTGGGTCAGTTAGTACGCAATTAAGCTCGTAAGTGTGGTACGTACTTATGTTCTATGGTTATTTGCGTTTGTATACAGTGTATTAACTGCCTCATTGGTCTAGTGATTAGCATGTTCGACTACAGACATGAGGTTTTGGGTTCGAGTCCCGGTTCGGGCCAATTTAAAAATCAATGTAATCCACCCCCGTGCCTCGGAGAGCACGTTAAGCCGTCGATCCTGCGCCTGATCTCTCTTCGGTCGTGTCGGATTCCCGTCACACCGGACTATGAGAGTGAAGGAATAGAGAGTGCACTTTGTGCTATGCCTGCCAATGCGCAGTGGATCAGCGAGGTGGGTCTATGCTCTAACCCTCTCTCATGCGAGTGAGGAGGACTGTGCCCTGCAGTGGGACGTTAATGGGCTGCTACTTACCTTACCTTACAGTGCTAGGGGGCCGCTTCCGAAAACGAAGACAGACGATAGTACTAATGACACTGTTCATGATGATGATGATGATAATGATGATGATTTACTAAAAAAACAACCAGCAATGAAACACAAAATAAAAACAGCAGACGTCTCAACTCGGGTCGGGTTTTGTATTACATTGCTTGTTTTTTTTCAGTAATGTATTTTTTTATGAATCTATAGTTTCATTTAGCTGTACTAACGTGATGGAGCGTAAGTAATGCTATTAAAACGTTTTCAGTATAACATTTCATGTTCAGGATCGATTTTTTCTGTACCATCACCAAAAGTGCCGCTAGTAAAATCGTCTGTCTTCGTTTTCAGAAGCGGTCTCCTAACACCTTATATAGAAAAAGTATCCCACAAAAGAAATTAGTTCAGTTTGTATATAATATGATAGATAAGAAAGAGTTTTCTGTTTTTTTTTTATTGTTAAAACACATAAAACCTATAACCGTTATTAAAGTATGAAATTCTCGATTTTAATACCTCTGACGCAGGGATTCTGTACCCTAATACCTTTTTAGGATAAAGGTCAGTTTAATTTGAATAGAATTATTACCCTTGCTCACCATTGTAGAGTTTATTAGGCAATGTTATAAATTACATGAACAGTACAGAATACCATTTTGAGATACTCCTTTCACTAAAGCTTTGAGATGCTATTCCGATAAGTATTGACACACTCATCGCAATTTTTCGTTAATGTATTACATTATGCCCGCGGCATTTAAAATTTAGTCCATAAAAACTTTTAAAAATGTATATCGAGATGCAATGTTTCGTTTTATAATTACTTAACATTAATATCAACAACGTTTACAACAACGACTAAAACAAACATACTGTGAAAACAAAGTGCGTGCGTGCAAAGTACACATGTCAGAAGTAAAATTTGTTTTTAAGTCTTGTTTATATTTATCCAAATCTAAAACTTTAGATTTCCAAGACTAAGAGGGAGGGAAAAAGGAAGATATGTTAGGAATTTCATTGTCATTAAAATATTGAGTGTCGAAAATTAATACAAATAATTTATTGAAATATATGCCACGTATTGTTGGCAAATTTTGCTTTTGAATTTAAAATTTAGAAAAGAGAATTTATGAAATATTTTATATTTTATGAAAAATAGTATATTAAATTAATAAAAGCCATACGTTATTAGTAAATATTGAAACTACCTAACCTTCAAACGAATTAGCAGAATAAGCAATGCACATATTCGTGACGCTAATGACGCGATTCATGCGCAAAAAAATTACCCTCATGCGCCTAAAGAAGTTTCACTTCAATACAGTTATAACGTTTATTATTAGCTAGAAACTTTCCAGACAATATTTTTGTAAATACGAAACGAATATACCATAAATACTTAACGGACCACGAAATAGTTATGAATTCAAAAATTCTTTATTTAAGTAGGGTTTTTACTGCACTTTTGAATCGTCAAATATAGTCTCACAAACCTTTTTTTTATTTTCAATGATGATATAAGAATGATTTAGAATCTAAAGTTATAGGGTTTCTTTTTCACCCTATTCTAAAAAGAGCTCATAGAATACTCAGTCGGGTGTCCCTTTTTTTCATCATCATTACAATATAAATAGAGATCGTTAATAATTACATCGAAAGAATTTCCAAAGCTCACCACCAAAGACTTCACCTTCATGTGAATCCCAAAGCTGCCATACTTCTGGATATCACACGAACAAAGAGAAGACTCAAAAGAACAAAACCTTTTGAATTAGTGAAAGTGCAGTGACACAATATAGTGTAGTGTGGTGCTTTTAAGCAAGAACTAGTGTGAGTCAATTCAAGTAAAAAGTGAGACATTATAGTAAAATAAGCTGTTGGACTCTAGACTTAGATAATACAAGTATTGTTACTAACTAGTCTGTAAGGCTAGATTGTGTTGTAAATAATAAAAAAAATCATTACAATATATTATTAATATATTCTATTTCCATTAGAGCAACTCATTCTCTCCCACGTTTTTTTATCTTCAAAGTATTCTTTTCCATTGTAGAACGATTTCTCAATTACTTTCCTGTTAATAAAAAAATTAAATTTATTATCTTTATCATCTTTGTGCCTTGTTTTGACAATTAATTATAGAATAGTTACCCTTGAATGAATTGTCGATTTTATGCAGCCTACTAAAATTTATAGTAATTTTATTTTTATTTCTTATGTTATGTGAAGTGCATTGTAAAAGTTTTCTAATATGTATACCCAATGAACAGTCATTATTTTAACTGATCTAAATTGCTCTTTTAGCGGCTCTCTTGGACTCATATTGTAAATCGAAATATTCATATTCAATATACATATTGTTAAGATGTTCGTCGTTCTTTAATGTCAGTCGTATATTTAAAAAAGAATTATATAAATCGGTTCACCCAGTCGAAAGTTATAAGGTAACAAACATTTCTAAAAATGCAGATAAATTGATAACCTTCCCCTTTTTTTGGAGTCTGGATTTCTCGGTCCTAAAGTGCTTTAAAGGTTTAATTGACTAAACTATTTCTAGGCTTAAAGGCTCTTTAGAATCCTATGGTTTTAGTTTAACCTTTAAATATTTTTTTAAACAAACTGAAAAAAAATGCAGATAAATTGATAACCTTCCCCTTTTTTTGAAATCTGGATTTCACGGTCCTAAAGTGCTTCAAAGGCTTAATTGACTAAACTATTTCTAGGCTAGAGACTCTTTAGAATCCTATGGTTTTAGTTTAACCTTTAAATAATTTTTAAAACAAACCGAAATATAAATTATAATAAAGCAAAAATCAGTAGATCTCGATGCCTAATAATTTCCATGTCAAATTACGAACAATCTCGCAATATATATTAGTATTTCGTAATAGTAATATGTAGTTCGAATCTTAATAAAGCCCTCATTTTTCATTTTCTCGTTTTTATTTTCCCTGTCACTCTAAACTATTTCTTATGTAGGCTATATAATGTAATATTACAAAACGCATCCTTATGCAATAATGTGTTTTAGATTATGGTGGAAGTGAGACAAACAAAACTCAATAAATATATATTTGTTGCAATAATCATACATAATATTAACTAGCTTTTTATTATTTTTAGACCTTCATTTAGTGTATGTGAGGGAAGGAACTAACTTCTAGGAACTAACTAATATTTGTGTTATTATTTACTTATATATCTTTATATATATTTCTAACGTGGTGGGAATGTCATTGAATTCCTCCTAAACCGCTGGACTGATTTTGATGATTTTTTTTGTGTGGCTTCAAGTTGAATTCTAGAATATTTTAGAATTACAATTCTTTACCCATATTTCCACAGGGTCATGAACTACGTGGGAGACACTGCCAAGAATAGCTAGTAAAGGTAAGGTAAATAGCAGTCCATTGATGTCCCACAGCTGGGCAAAGGCCTCCTTACTCATAGGAGAGAGGGTTTTTAGAGCATAGAGCCACCTTGCTGCTCCACTGCGGATTGGCAGGCATAGTACACAAGTGCACTATCTCTTCCTTCACTCTCATAGCCCGATCTGATGACGGCTTAACGTGCTCTCCGAGTCACGGGGATGGAGCACACCGCCAACTTCCCAACTTCGGGCAAATATTGAGAAAATCTTAATAGAAAACTCAGTATCGATTTTGAATTTGCCAGATCCGAGACTCGAACCCAGGATCTCATGTCTGTAGTCGAATATGCTAACCACTAGACCAATGGGACAGTCAACAGCTAGTATATAACACATAAATGTTTTTATGTCTGTTATGGGTATCCAATCAATGCGCTCCAAAATGGTTTCATTAGAAAGGCAATAGTGCGATGATGGTTTTGTCAAGTCATTACGATTTTGACGGCCTAGCTGGGGCAATAGTGCAAATATTCGCTTCGCCACCATAGATCTTGAATTCGATTGTCAGCAGGGTAAATGTAGGATATTAAATTTTCTAATTGGTCTGAAACTGACCTCATGGGAGATTTCGGCCGTACCTATCAGCAAAGACGTCAAGCAATTGGGGTTCCAGTACGATGTTATCAAAACTATAAAAGATAAGTTACCTCTTGCCAGGTAACACATTACCTTCTAAGACATTATCGTCATAATCATATGGAGATGAAATCCTATACACAATAAAACGAATGACACGAAAACACTTATTTATAACATTTTTATTGTTAATTTAAAACACAACAATATCCCTTAGTAACAAGAATATACAAACGAATAAATAAATTGCATGCGATACATGGTAACAATGAAGACATAAAGATCATTAAAATATTTTCAGAGTTTGGAATATGTACTTCGACTGGTGAAGGTTTTATATCCTGTATTACTATCCGAGGGGCTTATATATTCGCTGTTTTGCACATTAATATTCTCATCTTTCGTTGCTGATTGAGGCAGTGTGCTTTGTGCTTTATCATATTCATTGGGTTGTGGTACAGAAGTTCCTGAGGCATAACTATACTTTGCTTGAGAAGTCGTTGGATAATAATTATAGAAGCTTTGCGTTGGATTAGGGTACACTAAATTGTTGTAAAGGCTGCCATGAGTCTGGGGGATTACAACCATTGATGGTTGACCTATAAATGATCCTCCCAATGACAGAGGTTGGTATGTGGGACCAAAACTGAAGTGTCCTGAAGAACCAAAAAGAGAGTTTTGTGGGGCGATATGATTTGCGTGACCTGGCGAAAAAAGTGTATGAGGATAAGGCAATATTGAAGGTGATTGGGCTTGTGGCTGTTGTATAAAAGCTAACTGTAAATTTCCGCCTTGTTTTGGAGATACAATTTGATATTTCGGTTGATAGCTTTGACTGGGCACGACATTAATAGGAACAAATTGTGACTGAGTGGATTGAGTTTGAGGAGATACTTGGGTGTGTAAAGAGTTGGTATGTGATGGGTCTGGATTATTAGATGAAGCGTATTGGCTTGCAAATTGATTGGGATAGAAGGAATTGGGTACTTGGCTCTGATAAGTCTGAATGGGATTGACCTGGGCACTTGGATTTTGGGTGTAAATGTTGTAAGTATAGTCAGGTTTTTGTGCTCCAGTGGGTATTGCGTTTAAAGCGTTTGGTTTTCCTGCTCCTCTTTTCTTCTGTTCGTTGTCGTCGATTTCACTAGCAACTGCAAGAGCAGCGAAAGCGGCAAAGATCTGTAATAAAAAAATAGTTTTACAATTTGTTATAATAAAGACGTTAAATAGGATCACACAGCTTCTAGCTGCTGCAATTTTTTTGCGTGTGAAGTGTTTACGAAACAATCGAGATTTGTAATCATAAATAATAGAATACAATATATAATCTATAAAAATAAAAGAATACTTACAAAAATCTCCTTTTTCATCATTTTAATCAATTACATGTCTTGTTTAAAGGTAAAAGTGCACTATTCAGTGGTGCTCGTAAAAGTGTTAGTGAATATCAAGTTCACGTATTTATATTAGCGGCTATGGACAACTTTCCTATGGTTCCAGATGGAAGTACTCAGGGAAGTGACCGATAGGTCTTTGTCCTGCGTCGTAACAGATCTAGTTTCTCTGAGAACGATAGCTTCCTGCATCGGCGCGGAAACGCATTGCTCGGATTTGCTACGCCTTAGCGTTCCCCTCAAAGGCTTTCCATTACTTCCCCCAGAGAAATTGTAACGTTTGTAGATACCTGTATTCGTATATAATAAGAAACTAATGTATCTCAATATAATAGACGCTCATTACTGAATCCAAACAGATTTTATATTGGTAACACCGATAGTACTTTGAGTATTTAATATTAACGTCCCAGAAGATGTATTAGTATTAGAAGATTAATATTTCAATTGTAATAAACAAAAGCCAATAGAAAAATTCCAATCAGTTTGGAGGTTAATTTTACATAGACCATAAAAAGCTTGTGCTGACTTTAATAAACTAAACTCTATTGAAATTTCTCTCTAAAAAAATTCTCTAAAAAAATTCTATTGAATATGATAATAAGGGATACCTTCGGGACTTAGCTTTTCAAGACTTTCATTATAAATTATAGATTATCAAGTTATATGCAGTTGTACACAAGATTTCTTTAAAAACCCACTTTAATAAATAAATAATATAAATTGGGAAGTAACTTTGGCTGTCTGTCGCTTTTTCACGCCAAAACTACTGTACTGATTAAAATTAAATTTGGTACACATATAGTCTAGAGTCTGAAAGAGGATATAGGCTACTTTATGTTAAGAAAATTGTGTAGAAGCTGAAACTTATTTTTAGACTGTTGATTCGATGTTTATAAATATGATATACAAAATTTGTAAACCTTTTACTCTCTCGGGTGTACAATAACAACCCTTACCTATATTATAAATACGAAAGTAACTCTGTCTGTGTATCTGTCATGTGTTCACGTCAAAACTACTGAACCGATTTAAATGGCACTTGGTATAAAGATAGGCTCGGAAAGAGCTCGCTGACGCTAAACTTGATTTATATTTACCATAGAAACTTCTGGAAAAATAAAGGCTTATTTAATATGTTATTCTTTATAACATGACCTATATGAGCCAGAGAATGTTTCATTAAAATAGTTCGAGACTTATTCGGATATTAGGGGTACAAAAATATCGTAGATAAGTTACATTAAAAAAGAAGGTAAGTAGCAGATTAACGTCCCACTTGGGATGGATCATACTCATGGGAGAGAGAGTTTTACAGTTAAAACCCACTACGCTATTCCATTGCGACTTAGCAGGCTACACATACCCGAGAACTACACAATCGACATTCCTATAAACATTTTGTTTTGTAGTAAAAACTTCTTGAGCATTGTTGTGAGTTGAAAGTCGATGAAACGAAAAAGCGACAGTAAAAAGAGACAGACAAATAAATTCCTAAGATCTAATCTAGGAGAAAATGAGACAGAAAGCATTATGCAGTATTTGTTATGTTCATGGATAAGTGAAAATTCTTAAGGCTCGTTGAAAGTATATTTCATGGGGAATGAATGAGACTAAGTCATCACATTCGAGTAAAGTTTGTTCTAGTCGAGTACGGCAGCGAGTTATAGTCAACGTCATTGCCATATTGTTGTTGGTTGATATTGAACGCAACTAAGTCATCACGATAGACTATGTAACGCCCGAGTAAAGTCTGCTTTCTTCGGCTATGAGGTCGAGCTATAGTCAATCTCACTGCTATATTGGAGATTGTTATAGTCAACGTCACTGCCATATTGTTAATAGCTGTTAAAGAAAGCAACTAAGTCGTCACGATGGACTATGTTATGCCCGAGTAAAGTCTGCTCTCTTCGACTATGAGAACGAGCTATAGTCAATCTCACTGCTATATAAGAGTGTGTTATAGTCAACGTCATTGCTATATTGTTGTTGGTTGTTACTGAAAGCAACTAAGTCGTCACGATAGAATATGTAAAGTCTCCTCTCATCGACTATGAGAGCGAACTATAGTCAATCTCACTGCTATATGGAAGCACATTATAGTCAATACAATGCTTGGATAGTAAATCAGTATAGCCCTTGATGGTGTTATTCCCATGTAATTTCTCAATAGCGTTAAGTGCTAAAGTTAACGGCCTGCTAATAGCATTCAAGTTTGAATAATAACAACTCATTGATGTTGATTTTCCATGAACTATAACTAAAGGTACAAATCTAGACCAATGATGCATTTAAAAGGACTTTACAACAAAATGTATTAAGAAAAAGGCGAAAAATTGTTTATTAGTTAAATAAAACTTAGGCAATACTGTATAAATTTTAAAATCCACATGGGTCGAAGTGCGCCCGCTGCCGCTGTGGGCTCCTCCGAGAAACAATAAATAATCATTATCAATATTGGTATCAGTATCAGTATAAGTAATGTACAAAATATCAACTTGGGTTGGAGTGTGCCCCTTCTAGTAATAATAAGTAATCATTATTAGTACCAGTATCAATATCGATATCAAAATTAAATAATTCCTTTATTGTTTTTATGTTCAATATATGTATTTATTTTTATTAATGTCTACCCGCTGTTATACATTGTTTCTTTACTAAGTATTAAAATCTACAATTAATTACTGCCTACCCGTACGTTAAGTTTAACATAAGTTTTTTTTAAGACTTGTGCACATTCTCATATAAGTGAATTTATTCTAAGAGAAAGAAAGATCTTAAACCTTACACCTTTATTCAAGTAGGTTGAAAAACTTTTTTAAATCGTCAGTATTCTGTCCGTAGGTCCGTTGGTAAGACGGAGAATCTTTACCCATAATAATATTCATTTATACAGCAAAAAGAGCGAAACACATAATTTTAACACAAGAAATAAAAACAATCTTGCAATGCCATATTTTAGAGTGAAGAAGATTCAGAAATCATTTGTCGAGTTGATTATTAATAACACACGCGAATCACTTTTAGGGATTCCACATATTTCCTCCAAAACAGCCTATTACAAAAATCATATTATAAAATTGAAGATTATTTAAGCGACAAAGAGGTTTGGATATTTGTACATGAAAGCTACCTACAGACTAAATTTAAAAAAGTAACCGTTATATTTATTGCCGGCTTTTTCTCAGCGGAATCGACTTTTCGAACCGGTGGTAGATGTGTTGCCAATGATTTGATACCGACGATTCAAAAGTGCTCCTTGAGCCTACTTTAATAAAGAATATTTTGAATTTTGATTTTAACTGTAGTTCTGTAGTTTATCTGTTTAACTTCTTTACGCAAATGGAATGGATTCCAAACAAATTTGTCGCTTAATTAGTTTTTAACATTTCAATATTCGTGCGATGAGTGGTAAATTAAAATCCCACATGTTATTTGTAAATATTAAAACTACCTAACCTTCAAACGAATTAGCATAAAAAACGCTGCACATCTTCGTGACGCTAATCACGCGTTTCATCCATAAAAAAATATTCGTATTAAACTTTTTTATAAGTTTACAATACAGTTTTTATAAGTTTTTTATAAGTCTATTCATGTGAAATACAATTCGTAAATCAAAAAGTCAAGTTTTAAATCCAAAAGTGATATTAAAAATGCGGATGATCAGACCGATAAATGATTTAAATTACGCACATACATACATATAAACACACACACAATCATTTATATTGAATTTATATCTTATATTATGGATTAGTTTTAAATTAAGTTTTTATTTTCTATAATAGAATAAGTAGGCTATAATACATTATAAAATTGGGAAGACACTGACCCCTATGTCACGGGCTTACCTAGGTTAGGGGTCCGGGGTATTCTAATTATGTACCTTTCTTTTTCATGCCCAAATAAATAAATTATTATTATTATTATAAATTTATCATGTGGTTCTTTAATTAAAGGTTTTATTTAATCTGAATATGTACTAAATATACGGAGTCAAGGAAATATATTTATATTGAGATATACGAGTAATGATATTCAAATATAAAGTTAATCGATTTGGAAAGTGAGACATTAATATAAGAGAGAGATGAAATATAAACCAATGTTATTTATCAACCTTCTTCACCCTACATATAAAAACTTGTTTTTATTTCTTATATTGAAATGTTAAATTTATAGAACTAATTGTATAAATATATTCAGTGTGTACTATAATTTTTGCCTGTCTCATTGGTCTAGTGGTTAGCATGGTCGACTACAGACATGAGGTCCTGGGTTCGAGTCCCGGGTCAGGCCAATCCAAAAATGGATATTGAGTTTTCTATTAAGATTTTCTCAATATTTGCCCGAAGTTGGGAAGTTGGCGGTGTGATCCACCCCCGTGCCTCGGAGAGCACGTTAAGCCGTCGGTCCTGCGCCTGATCTCTCTCCGGTCGTGTCGGATTCCCGTCACATCGGACTATGAGAGTGAAGGAATAGAGAGTGCACTTGTGTACTATGCCTGCCAATCCGCAGTGGAGCAGCGTGGTGGGTCTATGCTCTAAAACCCTCTCTCATATGAGTGAGGAGGCCTGTGCCCAGTAGTGGAACGTTAATGGGCTGTTACTTACTATAATTTTAGTTCACTTTAGCGTGACCAAAACTAGCGCCATCTATTTTCATGTTTTAAATCTAAACAGCGCCGTCTGTGATCGTAGGCAGAAATTATTCGTATAATCCATATTGTCCCAAAAGCTACTTACAAGAAATGTAGATGGAGACAGCAATTACTTGTCCGATATCTATAATAATAAATATCTGTTTGTAATTTCAAATCAACAGCTTTTAAATCAATGCCTTTTGGTATATACATACCAAATATAACATTACAAGTGCGTGCGTACAAAATACACATGTTAGAAGTGAAACTTCTTTGGCAAACTAATTTTTAAAACTTGTTTATATTTATACAAATCTACAACATTAGGCTTCCGAGACTTAAAGGGAGGGGAAAAGGAAGATATGTTAGAAATTCAATGAATTAAATTGTCATTAAAATATAAAAAGTGTCGAAAGATATGCAAATAATTTATTGAAATCTCAAATGACAAATTGTAAATAAAAATGCCACGTCTTTTTTGTCAATTTTACAATTTATTTAATAAATTTTGTTTTTGAATTTCAAATTTAGGAAGGAGAATTTATGAAATATTTTTATTTTATATTTTTTCAAACGAATTGGCATGAAAAAACGCTGCACATCTTCGTGACGCTCATCACGCGTTTCATCCGTAAAAATTTTACCTTCATGCGTCTAAAGAAGTTTCACTTTAAAAACAATTTTTAAATATCTGTTTGTTTTAGCTATAACATGACTTTCACTGCAAAAAGAAGGTATTTTATGGAATATATTAAAGAACTTTATTTAAAAAAAAGAAGATCTTCCTATAGATAAGATTTTTTTCATTTTCTAAACTTTTTTCCAGCTTAATTATATGTGAAATTCTAAGTAAAAACGTAGCTTATTTATAAACTGATAATAAAGGCATTGTATAGTATAAGAATTATCATATGCTTTGTAAAAAGCTGGGAAGGTTTTTAGGTATATTATCGAGACGCTTTAAAAAGAGGCAGTTAGAAGAATTATACTAAAAACGAAGATTAACTTCTACTGTCTTGGTTATACATTGCCACTAAAATTACTTCTGTAGAAACGAGTAAAAACAATAATAGTTTTATTATCTGTATTAGAACTAATTACCACTCTTTGAATAAAACTTTATATAGGACGAAGATGCTCCGATTATTAAAAATACTTCGTGTATTTGAAGAAGTTTCATTAAATCCTAACGGTAGTTGACGTGCATTAGAATGTTTATCATGATTTTATATTTGTATACATTTAAAGACATTATAGTCTACATAACGAGCGTAATTATTTTTTTACTTAAACAAATCCTAAGTCAAATAACTAAGTTATATAATGTATACAGAAATTGGAGTTCCGGATATTATGTTCCTACTTAATAATCATTTAAATTTGATCAAAAATAGTATAAGAAAACCACGAGCTAGTAAGAAAAAGTGTTATATAACTGTTAACCAAGAATTCGGAAGTGAACGCATTTCGTCACTGCGACACATGTTTCACCAACCGTGGACACACAAACGACTTAAATAGACGTGTATCTACAATACAATTATTTCTTCTGCTTTTATTATAAATTATGTAATATAAAAACGCATGTATATGCATATAATAATGAATAATTAGTCAGTGTTTACCGTTTGACGTTTATACATTATAAACGTCATAAAATGCAAGTCACTTTTTGTTATTATTTTTTACTTTAAAGAAATTATTACTATACCGCTGTCATAGAGAATTAATTTCAGATTTTAATACAGTTTTAGTATGTTGATTTATAAAAAGGTCATTTTGCAGATAACAATACTAATACAATGTGATATTTGTATATATCTGTCATGATTTTCAAAAACATAAGTATTCTGTGGAAAAGAAGAAAGATGGATTACTCTGTGGTCGTTGATTTTGGTAGATGGGTAATGTAAACGATTTTACTGTTTTAGTTCATTTTATTGTGTTGTTAAAATAAATATACGAAAAATATCATCAACAAGAGTTGTCTTTGTTACATACGTTAGTAAATTACCTCTTATGAAATGAATAGAGTGACATTTTGAATTGTATAATCAGATGAGATTACAGATCCAATTACCCTTAGGTAAAAGAAAAATAACGCAAATAAAATTAACTCTTTTGCAAAAAAAGAGACCACATGTGTAATTGGGTTGATACGAGTCACGAACTCGCAAACTGAGGTAACACTCTCTCAAATAATTATATCGTGAAACAGCAATATTACATGCTTTTTAGGTTACTACTATAAAGACAGAAAGCACAGTTTACTATTACACATTAGGAAATATGGTTCTGGTCTAGTCTTAATATCAATATCGCAGGTCTCAATATCAAGGCAGATAATAGGCCTAAATGAGCCACTAATGGTCCTGCAGGTAAGAAAATGCAATCATATTCATTGTATCCAATCTAATTGCGTGGTTGCTTATTTTCATAACTGAAACTTGAAACTGGACTTACATAAACTGAATTATATGTAACTGTATGCCACATTGGGTACCATATTAAAAATGTATACGAAATGGATTTCTTTTAGAAGTAATCGGTACCTAAATGTGTATAAATATAATACATAAAAATGTCGAAATGCGATGATATATTAATCTTGAGCATCGCAAGCCATATATGCTTCATGTTGTCCTGAAGAGGATATTCTGACAGAATTCGTTAGTCTGAATGCTGAATGTTACAAATTATTTTAAAACCTACCAATCCAAACAAAATTGTGTTATTTCATTATAATCCTCACACGGCTGAGCAAAAGCATCCAATTTAGAATTTTGCCCGTCTACACTATTCTTTTGTATAGTTTGTTAAGCTGCACATACGCCAAAATCCCTGTCAGGCGTAAAGGTTATCGTATAAAGGTAAAAGAGATACAATAAACATTTTCAAAACATAATTTATTAATAAAAACAACAAAAATCTTATAATTAATGTGTCAACAATAAATAAACAATCTTAATACTAAAATTATTTACAAAAATTCACTGAATATTCACAGTTACGAAATGATGACATTAACTTGATGCGTGGTCAATGAACCGACCTGTTTATATTGAAAATTGAATTACTTTTTGTATGGCAGACGTTATTTAACCGTACCGCATAATTGTGTTCTCTCGATACGGTACGATTTTACAGGCCTTTTTCAAATTATATCGGTTAACAGACATAGATAATAAAGAACAAGGCACAAAAGCACACGCAAATAAATAATAATGCTACAATACTTTTGGATTCATACAAACAGACATCCTTCACCAAGTTAATATAACACCTACTTTACATTAAGTAGAAAGAATTCACATCATCAATAAATTTAATTATAACGTGGTTTAAGCTCCTCGCTGTACTTTATTGTGTTATAACTGGGCTCACTGTAAGAGCCCTGAGTATCTTTTGATGGTGCGTAACGAGAACTACTGTGCCCACCAAAGCTATATTTAGGTCCAGAAGAAAACGAATTTAATGAACTATGTCCTCCTAAAGGGCTCCTGTAAGACATGCTTCCAAGGCCGAAACTGGGTGAAGAGTGTTTGCCAGGGGAAATGTAAAACGAAGGACTGGGAGCAGATGCAGCATGTGCGTTACTTGATAGATATGCACCAGCAGGTTTACCATAAGTAGCTCCAGGTGAAGAGGCTAATTGTCCAGTAGCAGAAAATGCAGACGCTATGGACTCCAAAGATCCGTAACCTTCGGATTTAGATGGCAAATATGATGTTGCAACTAGCTTAGATGGACTACCGTTAAAGGCGGATAAGGAACCGAGATTGGCACCTTGTCCAACGGAGGTGAGGGCAGATAATCCATGATCACCGGAAGGAGACTGATAAGCAGCAAAAGATGGGCCCCCGTATGCCCCAGAAAGACTTGACAAACCAGCACCTGACTCACTTTGTACTGATGACCCTAAGAAAGCAGAAGGTTTAAAAGAAGATTTTCCAAGTGTAGCATATCCACCGCTTAAACCTTTCAGAGACCCTCCCAAGGAGTGTCCGGCGCCACCTAAAGATAAAGCATTAAGAGAATGTCCCGTTTCACCTAATGGCAATGCTGCAGATTCATATGACTGGCCATAATTTGGAGGCGCATAACTTAGTGCAGCTTGATTGGCTGCAGATTCAGGGCTAAATAACACTGGACCTGTGGAACTAAAAGTACCAAGTCCTTTCGTACCAAGAGCATAAGCTGGAACTCCACCTTGACTTTGATCAGCTAAGTTGTATTGTTGTAATTTTGGACTTCCGTAATTTAATTGAGCAAGCCCGATTTCTTGACCACCACCTTGACCAGCGAATTGATATAATGCTCCTTGACTTCCTGATGATGGTAAAGCAATCGCTCCTGTATTGAATCCATGAGATAGTTGGCTCATAAGCTGAGAGAGATCATTAGAGACGAGAGCACCGTGTGAAGGTTGCAATGTAATTGGTGCCAACTGAATATTAGCACTTTCTGGTTGTAACTGGTATGATGCTCCGACTCCTGCGCCTTGTCCAGCAAAACTATAACTTGGTTTTCCACCTCCTACACTGTAACCTGCTCCAATACTAATAGCATTGGCATCTTCTTGACCTATCGATGACTGTGACTGATATTTGGATGAACTCTGTGGCAGATAACCAACAGCTGCTTCTCTTTTGTCTTTAACATCTTCTATTTTAGACTTTATACCCCAAGTAGCTGATATGGTAAGTAGAACTATGAATATCTGAAACAATAAAGCAAAATTTAACTGAAAAGTTTAAGAGAAGAGGTAAAATTGTTTTTTATTTTTACAGAAATTATCTTAAGGGTCTCCGTTAATTTTACTTTCG
Organism: Elymnias hypermnestra; assembly: GCA_015832385.1. Taxonomy (NCBI): domain Eukaryota; kingdom Metazoa; phylum Arthropoda; class Insecta; order Lepidoptera; family Nymphalidae; genus Elymnias; species Elymnias hypermnestra. The sequence continues at coordinate 10,994,907 of JACTOM010000933.1, forward strand.
TTAATGTAAATTAAGTTGCGGGAATCAACAACTCGTTTTTCCATAATAATCAAAACAACAACCCGCATGACACTATTCAAGATTATAGCTGCTATTATAAATTTAATTTCACTTTTACCGCTTTTACTTCGTGCAAAAAATAAACCTACACGTACACAGGACCAATTAGTATGCAATCTGACTTAAACTTTAACACGTCGAAAGTAATAAGCTTAGAAAGTTTAATGCGTTGATGAATGCTCTTTTAATCATTACATTGCTGATAATATATTTAGTAAACAAAATAGCTCTTTATTATTCACTGTTAAGCTTTATTAAATCTTTATCAATTTAATTTTAAATCTGGCTACATTTCGCTGTAGACCTTTGTAATTACTAATACGTATTGTTTCTTTTGTTTCCGACAGAAATGTCTGGATAAAAAATATCGTATATTAAGCCTTATAATACAAAATATGTGCCAGTGACAGTTGGAAAAGTAACCAGAACAAATATTTTTTATGTAAAACGTTTATTAAAGAAATAGCTGTTTCTTTTTTCAATTTACACAGACACTTCAATTACTTATGAAAGTAAACCCATTAATAACATATTTTTAGATATTTTATTCATCTGTACGTATGTATATGACTGAACTCCTTCAAAACAGCCTGATCGATTTTGATGAAATTCTCATTCAGATAAATAACAGATTTTCCCATATTGTGAGTAACGCCGCTAATGTTCTATGTATTTATAAGTAAATTTATTGATTTGTCATGCCTCATCACTGCTCTAGATTAAGATATAGGATTTGCACTTTTCTATTTTCATATCACAATACACACACTCACCGTGAATTTCATTATGCACGCTTATGAGAACGCTAAACACGTTGTTGAAACTAAATCACTATGTTCAAACACAACACAACTAAATAACACTTGGGACGGCCGCTTGGTACAGCCGCCGAATTCGTAATGTGATGTTGCAGTGTTTTCACCGAATTTATAAGACGAAGACCAGCACCACACGCTCAGCCTGCGTCGAGGGTAAAAGTGTATCGGAGGACCCTTTCACTGAACCGGCTGAAAGAATGGGAGCGAGCCATCGGGCTTCCGAGCCCAACAATGAGGTAATACTTAGTGGCCGGAAGCGTTACATCATTTGATCTCGGTTAGATGCACTTATTGAGACTCACAATCAGTAGTTTATCTTCATGTCTCCTTTAAAGATAATACTTCATTAAGCGCATGGTGCATTATTATTCGATATTTATTTATATATTACAACAATCAATAAAAGATCTCTTCCAAAAGCCCTTTAAAATAGGAGACATACAAATTTTAAAATAAAACTCAATTGAGTATAGGTGATTAGCTAAACGGAAAAACAAAACTATAATGATAACTGAAAAAGATATACATAAAGCCATAATTAAACACTTGTTATATTTATTACAACTAGTGGTCGCCAAGTGGTAGAAATACGACCAAAATAATTTATCTTATAAGTTTCAAAATTATTAAAGTTTTATTTAAAAGATTATACTGCGATAAACACAGATTTCATCAAGGGTACACTATTTAATCAAATAAAATATATATAATATATAGAAGTTAAGGAAAAAGAAGTATGAAAGTAAAATAAAACATCAGAAATTTTAGGGATACTTAACCACTATAGTAACTTTTTAAATGTAACCTCCTTAGTGATTTTGACAATTGAAACTTTTTAAAAGTGGCCTTAAAGTGTTTGACATAATTGTCAACGATTGACAAATACGAATATATACTTTATATACATATGTGTGTATAGTAGTGTGTATAATGTGCTTTTATTGACTTAATCTATGTTTTATCCTCAATTTTAAAAGCATTTTTCACTTTGTATAAACTATAAGAATGGAAAATATCTTACTCCTGCTCCACATAATTTTCGTAAAAATCGGCAAAGAACATTTTGCGTCACATTTTAATATATAGATACCTAAAAATATGATATGTAGGCTGTACAAAAATAACAAAATTAAGATGATAATTTATCTCTTCTATTAGTTAAAAACAACTTATACTATCTTATTCTTAACGTCCAGCTCAAACTGAACCTTGAGGAAAGGTTGTAATCCTTTATCACCCGAGTTCACTTTTCCAGTTAACACTCTCAAGGTGCTGTTTGTGCTGGAACGTTCCTTTCCCAACAAAAGCAAAGATCTAACTTTAATTTTAATCACCAAGTGCTTCTATAAAATTCAATTCAGTGGAAGAAACTTAGATATGAGTATTTTTCACTAGCTGACCCGGCAAACTTCGTACCGTCACAGAATCAATTAATAAAAGCTTTGACATTAGTAAAATATTTCATCAATAGTTATTTGAAACAAAAAGAATTCGTAATCAAGAAACGCGACTTTTACGCTCAGACAAAGTCCATATAATATTAGAGCAGAAATTGTTGGTTGTCAATGTCAAATGTCAAAAACAAATGAAAATGAAAACAACGGTATTCTTTTTAATTAATTTGATTTCTGAACGTCTCTCCCGTGACATTCAAAACCAAAAAAAAATAAATTTGTTTTCTGAACAACTTTTAAATTTGATTAATTTCTAAACGACGGGACAAACAACAAATGTTTGACAGAGAATAGTTTCTAAGGGAAAAGGAAATTGTTTTATTTAACTATATTTCAAGATTTTTTTCATATTTACTCACCTCATAACACTTCACACACACCTGGACTTTTTTGGACATCCAAAATTAGCCAAATCAGTCTAGTTCTCAACTTTTACCGAGACTAATGAACAGCAATTGATTTTTATATATAAAAGTTTTATAATATATCTTAAAGTAACTCAATCTGTCTATTATGTTTACTGATAGGACACCAAATTTAGCAAACACGTTTGTCATGTTTAGGATTATAAAAATCATAGTATCTAGTATATTTTGAAAATATGATAAAAATGTTTTTTCTTACTAAAAATAACAGCGACGTAATACATTTTATATATTTGTAAAATTACTTAGTTGTATATTATAGGCTACGTATACAAACCACTGTCACATTTATGTTCTTGCCAAGGAATTCTAGTAATGACCCTTAATTGTGATTTCCGATCAGGTATCATAGGAAACTATAAGATAGTGCCAAGTTTCACCTCACTAGAGTTGGTAAAAAAATATCGAGACATCTCTTCTGTAGTTATCTAGGTAACGTTTTTCATAACTTGCTTAAAATAAGGTATTTGTGTATTGGTTGTGGGTTCTTCTCAGAGGAACCTACGTAAGTTTGGATTTATAAAGCGTTCTTTTAATACAATGAAACATCATCGTCAGTCGTGATGTAATAAATCGAACTGTAAAAGCTTATTTGATTTAGCAATTTTGGATTTGAATTTTTTATAATTGTTACTTTTTTTTCATTCAAGGTTTAGTGTGTGACATTTGGTTATGTAAACAAACAGTTAAGCGATCTGTAGATTCCCCAGGCATGTGGATAGAATTTTTAAAGTATGCGTGCACTTTCATTCTCGTGAATGCTGACATCATACGCCGTGAACGGCAAAACAATTTTATTTTGATCGAAATAAATACTTTTTACAAAGTAATGCGGAAGGAACCACTTACAAAATGAAAAATGCCATTTCCTAAATTTGAAAATGTAACCTACATTTTGTGGTGGGAAGTTTCCGCCGTGGTTAGTTACCACTCTACCTAGAAAGACGTGACGACAATCAAACAATTCAGTATGATGCTATTTATAAACCATAAGAGGTTCCTTTTACCAACCAAACGCATTACCACTTCAGACTGTAACATCGCTTACTATCAGGTGAGATCAAATCATGAGGTAACTAGTAAGAAATCAAAAAGATGCTAATTCTTCTCATAGTGTCATCAACGTATTAGACGGCCTTGCTGGCGTAGTGATGCGAGTATTCGATTTCATAACCGTAGTCCCCGATATCGTGAGAATAAAGGAAAATCCATACATGAGTTAGTTGAGGTTAGTGGTCTAAAACCATCCTTGCTTTTCTAACGTACTCGGTTTGGAGCACATCCGTTGGATGGTTTTAAAGTATATAACGGACGTAGGCAGAAACAATTTTTGGGGTTTATTATACTAAAAGAGATGCTTACTTCAATAGAAAGACGATCCAGTTTAATTCTGTACTCTCCGTTCCTATTAGAACAAGTGTTCATCATTAGGAGTAGGATTGCCGTCATATCGGACTTTAGAGTGAAGGAATAGGGAGGGCACTTGTGTATGATACCAACCCATAGTGCAGCAATATGGTGGGTCTGTGAGTGAGAAGGCCTTTCTCCAGCAGTGCGACGTTAGTGAGTTGCTTCTTACCTTTTCCTTCACAATTTTCATTTTATATACTAACAGATTCGTAATAAGCTCCACTTTTTATTTTTATACAAAAAATTATTACGTCCTTCCACTTGCCACGATCCTTGCATATCTCCTTCGCTTCTTTCGTTCCCATTAAACCTTTCATAAAAGTTCGTCGGTTTAGAGTACTCTTGACCTGGATGCCCTGGATTTGTTCCAGGAACGTTTGTCTCGGTCTCCTCCTTCCAACTTTCCCATTCACTCTTGACTCATAAATCCTGTTTGTCAGTCTCCTTTCATTCATTCTTTCTACGTGACCAAACCATCTAAGCATACCTTTCTCAATTTTAGTCTTTACATCTTTTTTTATACCACAACGTTATTAGTATAAAGGCTATTTATTTTAATATTTAGAAAATAATTAGGTACGTAACGTATAATACACAGATTTCTTAGTCGTTCTGATTTTGTAATAAATTGATTACAACTTTGTTATCTCCGATGTTTGTAAACCCGTTTCATACATTTAATTACATCTATAAATATCTTCCGGAGTCGTTGATCTCTGAATTTGTTAAATGTTCCAAGATATAGTGTTTATTAAATTGAAAGTATAAGGATTTTTTTTTATTAAAAAGAAACGTCTGTACTATAGAAAATTGCATGTATAATATGTTATTTTTAAAAATTATATGATAAAATTAGTCGTATTATACACAAAAAACAGAAAAAAGCTGTTATACTCTGAAATCATTTAACTGATGGGCCCCAAATCATTTTCACTAGAATGCAAAGATGATTTTGAAACACTAAAATCATTCACTTCGCTATTCAATGGAAATGAATGTAGACTTAGCACTTGGCAATTACTACAGACGCATTCGCAAAAAAGCAGTATAATAATGTAATAAATGTTAACATCGGTAGTTATAAGATATTACTTTTAAGTTTAAACAGTTTACCTTTAAGTAAGCTGTTACATCTATTTAGAAACTAAGTCCTAGTGTATATCGATTTCCCTTTTAGAACTTTACCTTTAAGTAAGCTGACTGCCTCGCTGGCGCAGTGGTGCGAGTATTCGCTTTGCTAGCGGAGGTCCCGGGTTCGATCCCCGGTAGGACGAAATTAGGAAATTGTATTTTCTAATTTGTCTGAGTCTGGACTGGTGGGAGGCTTCGGCCGTGGCTAGTTACCACCCTACCAGCAAAAACGTACCGCCAAACAAAGAGATTTGTGTTCCGGCACGATGCTGTGTAGAAACCGTAAGGGGTATATCGCATCTTAACAGATTAGCGCACTTCCATCTTAGACTGTATCATCACTTACCATCAGGTGAGATCACAGTCAAGCGCTAAACTGTCAGCAATAAAAAAAAAAGCTGTTACATTTAATTAGAAACTAAGTCCTAGTGTATATCGTTTTTCCCTTTTAGAAGTTTACTTTTAAGTAAGCTGTTACATTTATTTAGAAACTAAGTCCTAGTGTATGTTCTTTTTCTCTTTTAGAAGTTTACTATAAAGTACTAAGACCGGAACTAAGTGCTAGTGTATATACTTTTCCCCTTTAGATGTTTACCTTTAAGTAAGCTGTTACATTTAATTAGAAACTAAGTCCTAGTGTATATACTTTTTCTCTTTTAGAAGTTTACTTTTAAGTAAGCTGTTATATTTATTCAGAAATTAAGTCCTAGTGTATATTTTTTTCCCTTTTAGAAGTTTACTTTTAAGTAAGCTGTAACATTAAATTAGTAACTAAGTCCTAGTGTATATCGTTTTTCCATTTTAGAGTATAAGCAGTTTGTTGGTGAACCTTTCAAAAATAAATATTTTTATTTAAGCATAGTAGCTTCTTTTACATTATAGGCAGTCACAAAGTACGAACTTCTATTTAATTCTGTTATGTGGAATTGTATTTCATTCCTATACCTACTCTCCTATATAATATCAGCTTTCTACTTGACAAATTTGTATCAAAATTTTTATTAATTAGTGTAAATTGAATAGGATTATCTATATAGTGGTTAAAAATAATGCCAAATCATTAATAAAATAAGTACAAATCTCATTCACGAATGGTTGAAACTCAGAAAGGTAATAACATATTGTGTAATATTTATTACGCGCAATGTAATGTAATAGCAATTAAAACTATTAGATCTATTACACATTGTTATGAGAATGTTCTTCGAGCATGACGTATATATACGTCACAGGTAATATCGATGGCGGATAGAGCGTATTGAAACGTCCCTGAAATATGTGTAATTCTGAAAAGTTTATAAATATATAAGTGGGCGGGGCTAAAATGTCTCAGTGCATTCTTAACGCGAACAAGCTGTAGTAAATTAAAACAATGTATTGAAAGAATTTTTTAAATAGGTCCAGTAATTTTTAGCTCGCTTATCATAATTGTTAAAAATAAAAGATTCCAAATGCAAAACTTTAATCTATAATAATAAAGAAGAGATTTATTTATAATAGTTTGTCTCGGAGCTTCACTCTGGAGTTCGACTCTGGATACATTATTTTCTTATGATTAAGATTTTTACATTAGTTACATCTTTTCAATGGAAAGTCAAAGATATTGAAACGGTCTTCAATAAAATGTATATTAATTGATAAGGATATATACAGAGGTATGAATAATATGGTTTGTTATTGTTGGCACTTTCATTAACTTTTAAAATGTAAACAAGTACTTATAGTGGTACTAGATAAACCCTCGACTTCGTCTGCGTGGAATGTTTTTTGGAAAGCATTTTCATTAATTTAGGCAAATTGTTTCACAAATAAAAAAATAATAAATAGAATACTCGGCATAAGGAATATTCCTACCAAATTTCAAGTCTCTTATGGTTCGAATTGGCCGGGAGGAGTCACCCGCTTGCCAACAGTGTGGTGCAGCAGTCGACTTAACGCATCACACTGTGGCAGAGTGTGCAGCCTGGGGACCTCAACGTCACCTCCTGGTGGCAATGATTGGCGGTGATCTCTCGCTGGGGAGCATTATAGGTGCGATGCTCTCCAATGATAGGATGTGGGCCGAAGTATCCTCCTTCTGCGAGACCGTAGTCTCGCTTAAGGAAGCCCATGAGCGAGAGAGGGAGGATGCAGTGGATGCTCCCGCTCACCGCCGAAGGAGGCAGGGTACTAGGCGGCGCGTGCTTGCGCGCCTCTTTCCACCTCCTTGAATCCTCAGTTGGACTCATCTGGAGTACCAGGGACGAATGCGAAAGTTGAACACCTGGTGCCTCACTTACGGATGAAGAGGGTTCCGCTGGGTTTTAGTGGGTATTGCGAGGTCTCCTCCCTCGCCGAGTCCCACACTCCTGACCTGTAGGTCGGGGTTCGTGCCTAAATGCATTTCCCAGCGAAAAAAAAAAGTCTCTTATGGTTCCAGAAATATCGTGATGAGTCAATAGATACCTGGATATCTCTTATATATATATAGATAACTATAGGAGTTGGACATTTGGTATCACAGACTTTTTTGTATAATTTCTGTAGAACATTCTTTTGTTCTATAATCAATAGTTTCCACAGCGCACGGGTTGTCAGAATTTTTTCACATCTTGGGTTACATTTATGCATTTTTATTAAATATCCCTTTTTTTTTTTCAAAGTATAGCATATGTCGCTCAGTGATAATGCAGCTTTCTAACGGTGAAAAAATTTTTGAAATCGATCCATTATTTGTATGTGAAAACGTTACAAACATACACAAATACACACAAAAACGTAAATGTTTCCTCGTTGTAATATTAGTTTAGATAGATTACGTCGACAAACTACAAGCCTTAAATCAAGAGAGTTTTTTGAGCATTCAAAAGGCTTTTGAAACGTTCATTTTCATTTACTATTTCCTAAAGAAGGTTCGTACTGATGGAGTCATTTCTTTATGTTTATTCATAAATATTCATTAGCTATAATATTGTATCAGCCCATTGTAGTTTTTAACCGACTTCAAAAAAAGGAGGAGGTTATTGATTTGTTACCTCATAACTTTGGACTGGGTGAACCGATCATGATGATCTTTTTTTATATGAAAGGTGGTGCTTATCGTAGGATCCCAGTTTTTTTAAATCCAGTTCTGAATATAGCATCCATTAGAAAACCGGGTAAGTCTTAAATTTTCATTAAGCATGTGCTCGAAATTGGACGAATAACTCAAAATCAGTCCAACCGATTTCGATGATTCTTTTTTTATTGGAGAGGATATACTTCAAGGGTTGTTTGATAATTGTTTGGTTAGGTTTTGATCATGGTATCCATGACAAAGTAACGGAACTCTTCAATTCTTAGGAGCAAATTAACGATACTCGGCAAAATTTTTTATAAGATCTCCGGATATTTGCTTTATAAGATCTCCGGATCAAGTGCTAGTCTTAGTTAAATATGAAGATCAATGGAACTCCTCAACGGCTTACAGTAAGGGTGCGATTTTTGGCAGAATATATAACTGTCTGTAATCAAATAGCAATGTGCTTACGTTTGTCGCTGCATTACAATATTTATAAGGTGTATTATGTATAAAGCGGTGGTAGCCGAGGGAGGAAGGGGGGAGGAGTGATGGGACTTTTGCGTGTTAGTGTTGCTTTTTTTATGTTGTAGTTGTGATTACCATACAAAAGACTGGTGATAGCGGGGTGGCAAAATAACTAACCTGTAACGTACGAGTATTAGACTGAAGTTTAGAAACTTTAACTTTGTAAAGTTGTTTCATTTAAACGGTGCTGTCTCATATGAGCAACACGTTTTTTAAGTGTACACATATTGAGATAAATTTGTTAGTTTACAACATTTCTTTAAATGAGATCTAGGATATTCATTGCGAAATTCAGTTAACCCAATAAAATGCTAATTTAAAACAAGCCATGCTTTGACCTGCCACCACCAACCATTGTTTTAAACCCACTTATATATAAACAATGCTAATTCGGCATTACATAAAACTATTGTCTGGCATCTCAATCAAATTCAAATAGTACGATCGCTTTTATAGGTGAACCAAAGTTGTAGTTCAATGAAAACAAAACCGTGATTTTTAAATTTGTACTTCCGATAACGTGTACAAGTTATATTTCAATCATCTTATAATTCTCATCTGTTTTGTAGGGTGTTTCGTCTGGTACAAGAATTAAAACAACTTCCTATCCATCCCATCATAATTAAAGATGTCATTAGTACTATCTATTTTTGTATCTAAATTGAAGCTCATTGACAATGTAAAATCCTTTTGGTCGCCAATTTTGTGGTCAATCCCACTCCTAATTTATGGGACAGCGACGCCAGTAAAACTCCGTCTCAATATTTTCCAATGTCGCTTATTACTTAGGAACTATCAGGTTAAGGCCTATGAGTAAGAAAGGGTATGTGTAGTCGGTCTTGTTTGAGCAGATCCTGCCTCCTTCAGGGATTCTAAGTCGTACTCACCCGAGACATTAGAGAAGCACGATCCTCGGATGCCACAATAAAGGCTGAACAGGCTTTTGTTGGGTTTAAATGAATATCGCCTCCTCTCTCACTCCCAATCCTACAATCGGGGTATGTCAATACATTTCCAAAATCCTGTCAGCGAAAATAGGTTAACCAACGACATAAATATACTTGTGTTCCTCGTTTTTACGTCCTGGGTCAAATTCACACACTATATAATGTCTTTATTATGCCGGAAAAAATGTTATATTATACGCAATTATGTCGCAATTGCCATTACACGGTGGAAGCGCAACGGAAAGAAAGATTATTATGCTAAAGAGAGCACGTCTCGATAAAACATTGTCTCACACAATATATTTAAATATTGAATGACTCATATAAATAAATTTTGATTACGCAACCGTGTAAATGTAATGTTTAAAAATGAAAATGACTTATAGTATCACTTAAATAAATACTCTATTAGAATTATCAGCGCACGAGTAGTTTCGCTTAAATAAATGGAAACTGCGTGGTATTAAAGGTAACTGGTCTGACTTTTTTGTGGGATCTTCTAAAAAAAAGCCCAGAATGAAGCCCACGCAACTTAATTTAAATTAGTTATGCAATCGTAATAATAAAAGAAAATAACTATTTCTTCATTTAAAAGCGCTATTTACCGTTCGTTAATGACAAAAATATCCAGAAAAAATCAAGACAAACTGGCGAATGCTTTTGGTTATTACGTGACATGTAAATCAGTGCTTGTTTTAAGTTATTATACATATAAAATTCAACCTGTCAACCCGCTGTGCAGCAGCGTAGTGGGTCTATGCTCTAAAACCCTCTCGCATGTGAAAGAGGAAACCTGTGCTCAGCAATGGGACGTCAATAAGCTGTTATTTACCTTCCCTTAAATTTACATACACAATACTATTGCGGTATACAAGTGAAGTCCTTCTAAAGTACTGGAACGATGTTGATGAAATATTTGAGGTGTCCAGTTGAAATCCAAGAACGATTCAAATTGACGATTCTATCCGATAAATTACGGATTCCCACGCTACCGGGGATTGACTGGTAAATATAAAAACAAAGCATATCATACAAAAAGTTTTAATGAGAAAACGAAATGAACTAAATTGAATAGATAAACGGAAGTCCTTAAGCACAGCTTGTTCCATTGTTTTTCTTTCTGGACTAATTTTACGTTTAGTCCCACGATATGAGAAAGTGAATGGTCGATCTCTCTAACTAGATAAATGCCAACTAGACATGCTCGTATATCAGCCAGAAAGAAAATGGCATAATTTCAATACAACATGAGCTAAAAAGTTGATTGTTTTCTATATCACAAATAAAATGTTCTTAAGATTTAAATTTTTAAATAAAACAAGATATTTCTTGGATTCGAATCGCGTAAACGATATAACATTTTTAATGTTTAAAGTGTCGTCGGTATAATACAACACATATATGAATGAAAACTTTATCTATTTATCAAAATCGTAATGTTAAAAAGAAATAATAAAAATAACAGTTTTTAATATCTCATAAAGATTTAAATGACAATATTTTATTCGGGGCATCGAAACAATTACATATAATTTTTACACACACATGCGATACACACACGCACACTTGTTAAAACTTGTTTGCATCTTTTAGTTATTTAGCTTTACTCTGATATTTTTAATTTATATATAAAAAAAATCTGTCATGGCATTATTTTAAGCATAAAACGAAGTCTATAAAATAAAATAATGGTCCCAACCAGGTCAGTAGGTTACCGTCTTAGACTGTATCATTACATACCGTCAGGCGAAGTCACAGTCAAGCGCTAACCTTTCAAAAATAAAATAAAAACACATTTCATTAATTTTATTGTCTACTTTTTGTCAATGAAGGCTATATAACATCAGGTCACGATCTAAAATAAATCCTGAAATAGCATATTTCTATCTTTAACCCTTATTATGCAATAAAGCTGCCCTTAACATAGGTTTTTATTTTTAATTTTATAAGTCTTAAGCATAGGTTTTACATTCAAATTTCTATGTGCGACAAAGTATATACCTATGTCACATATTTATCTCGTATGTGCCGCAGAGACGCAGATCAGCCGGTTTAACATAAAACGGATTCAAATCGCATAGTTTTTAGTATATTAGACCCATTGTTACTTGGATTACACTGGTACAATGCTGATGTTACAGAGATGGAAAGGGGAGCATGTTGCCCCAATATCTGGCGAGGCCACAGTGGGGACAATCCCTCCTCACCTTGAGGAATGGCATTGCTTACTGGCCACGGTTGCTTTGGTAAATACTTGCGCCAAATTTTTAGATGTGACGAGACAGCCGCCTGCCAACAATGTGTTCCAATCAGTATGCCCGGCCTGGTTAACTGAACGACAGCATTTGTGCTGCTGATGGGAGGGGATTTCCCCCTAGGGAACTTTAAGTTGTATGCTCACCACCTACACGAACTGGAGGTCAATTGCCTCCATCTGCGAGTCCCTAGGCAACGGTGGAGACCTGCAATATTAATCTTGAATTAATAGTTCATAGTGAAGGTAAATTTCTCCGGGTGTCAGAGTGGAATGTTTTACAGTTCGCCTCTGGCTCTTCATTAAAGGATCAAGAGTCTTTCGCTGGGTTTTAGTGGGTATTCTTGTCGTTTCTAGTGAAACCCACACTCCCAACCGATGACTGTTCGATTAGGGTGCGTTAATAAACAGCTTTTTTTTCAGCTGGGAAATGCTTTTATACACTGTCAGGAGTGTGGGACTCGGCGAACAAAAAGCCTCGCAATACCCATTAAAACCCAGCGGAATCTATGAATGAAGTACCAGGGGTTCAACTTTCGCATTCACCCATGGAGTCCCGGATGAGTCTGAGAATTCTCGAAAACGGAAGGACTTGTGCTAACAGGAGCTGCCTTGTACCCCACCTCCTCCGGCGGTGGATGATACAAGGAATAACATTAGTTGACTTAAGTAATATCTGTAGCCCAAAAATTGCTTGGTAGGAATCTATAATTTGATGTTTTTCCGAATTTCCAAAGTGAACTGGATATCCTAAGCTTACAAGTAATATCATTTTATTAGTAATTCGTTAGTAAATTAGTCGTGATGGTTTTATTTAAAACAACGTATAAGTTTTACGTACCTACATAATATATACATCTCGTTTCGTTGATGTTACATTTGTATTACACCAACATCTGAGAAAGCGGACGCCTTGTCGATTTACAACTCTAAATGGTAATCAAATTCCGGACGAATATAATATTTACATAATCCGCAGTTTTTACGTATTTTTATAAACATTTTTTTCTAATTAAATCCTTTCAGTTAGAATTTCTAGCATTTTATTATTCCTAATTAAAAGTAATTACATTTGTTACATACCTACTCGTAATTGCATTACGTTGATATTTTACTAGACAATGTTCAAGAAAAAGTTAGCTAAGTTAACAGATAATTAATTAAAAAAGAATTATTGCTGTTGTGTTTGGTATTCTTTTTCCATCATACCTGTATCGAAAGTTCGTACTTTTGACACTATTTTGAGTGACGAAAGTGCCACATTGCGTTCCGATTAAATAAAAGCGTAATTTAGTGCGCATGCCTCAAATTTTCCACGCATGCGCGCTTGTGTTATATGTCAAAATATTGGGAGATTTGTTTAGCTGTATCATCAAAACTTGTAATTCTCTCGATTCACTGCTTCATTTAATTCTTCTTAGAAATAAGAAATAATTCATTTGATGTGATTTTATTTATTTGACTTATTTAATAAGTTTCGCAGATTTATTGTGCTTTTGATTAAGTATCTTAACTTTGTTCCAAGTTTAGAATATAGTTTGTGTTTGAAAGTTGTCATAAATAAATGAGTAAACAATTTATTGCTTAGTTGCGTAGTTGAAGCATGCGAGCTATTGATTAAACATCTTACATTATTTCATATTATTTTAAACTTTATAATATACACTGTTACGAACCATGGGACAAAAATATGGCATTGTAACCCGCTTATTTACCACAATTATCAATTAGCACGCGGGCGGAGATGTCATTCTTTCGACCCTTGATACATAACATACTAACTATTGTTTATATCCAACATTACTTTTAATAATTTACCTTCTATAGTATTTATAGGACATAAAAAATATGTATCTATACGTTTCGTAAATAGGAAAACAATATGAAAGTAATACCAATGCAATATTAATTACTGAATCGAGAGCAATATTTGATAGAAACGCGTTAAATTCTAACATAAATGTGCGGAACATTATTTTGGACCTAGAAATAAGAATTGATTGGCAACAGTACTGATCTTGTGAAACTGTATAACAAACGATGTTAAATAGACATAAGTTTTATGTATATATTGCTAAGCAGAAAACATGTTAAAGCTATGTTAGTCCGTGTTTATTAATGTCCTATCTAAGCTATACTGCGGTTTTTTACTTAGTTGTCTATTATTTCCCGTTCTCATAAAACTTCTAGATAGATAAGCTTATATTATTCCTTACAATTTTAACTTTCACCACAGACAAACTGCCTCATCGGTCTAGTGGCTAGCAANTCAGTCCAGGCGTTTTGAAGATTAACTGGCAAAAATACACAAAGCCGTTAAATAACAACTTTCATTAGTACACCCACATTTTTTAAGGAAAATAATTTATTTCTTTACTAAATCCACAGCGTCATCTTAGGTAAAAATATACAGTAGAATTTTATTATTACATAAGCCAGATCGGATTTATTTTATATACACCTAACTTAGACTAAGTGGAAAAGAACTATGGTTACAATTTGCTAAATATATATATACACACATACACTGTTAAATTATGTCAATTTTGTCATATTTTAAACTAAATCGATGTCTATATTTTATAATTTTAGCTTTATAAATATGATTCGGTATCTGACGTCATCCAAATTAGACATTCAAATGACATAATATGTAAATTGAACTATATAGAACGATTGATATATATAGGAATCGGTAAAATGATAGATATATGTAAAGGATAAGGAGTTCTAGGTATAAAATTACGCAATTTTAATTTAAATTAACGTTATTTAGAATTAACACCAATAAAAAGAAATAAATAACATCGCAGCGACCGCAATAGAAAGTCGGTCAAACGAGCGTTATTCGTATTACTAAAACTCGTTATATCTATAATCTGCTAGTAGTCATACATGAAAACGAGTTTATCTTAAGAAGAAGAATAAATAATTCACGAGGTTACTTCATTTGATTTGATCCTGTTATCATATACTGGATTTAACAAAGGCAGATATCTCTGTTAATAAATAATAAAGGTCTGTAAGTTTAAGATGTACCTGTATGGTGATGATGATATTAAAGAACGCCATAAAGAACAAAAGTTACGAGAATACCTAAAGTAATATCTAAGCTCGTTTAATACAATGTTAAAATGTATCACACACTGTTCTGAATAGTTTTGTTTCTCTCTTAATGTTCCTTCGAACCTTTTTCATATAATAACCCACAAGAATCTCAATTGGGTATCCTTTCTGTTAAAGCAATTCATTCCAATCTACATCTTTATAAACCTGCAAAAATAGTACGAAACCGTGTAGAAACTATAAACCATAAGATCATTCATCATCTTACAATATATCATTACTTATAATAAAGTAAAATTATCTTCAAGCGTTAACCTATCAGCAATAAACAATCTAAGAATTCCTTCTAATTATAATTAGCATTACCTTTGAATGATTTAATAATTTGATGTAACGTACTATAATTCACGATAAATTTATGTAAAAAGGTCATAGGAATGTTTTTGTGCAACTTGAATTACGTGTTAAAGTTTTGTTTCCGTGCAAATTGCGTGCAAATAAGCCATTTTTATGAGCTTGAATAAAATTTGTGTTTCTCAATACATTTCAATTTTGTTCAAATAGAAATTCAAGTATTGTTAGAGTGGGTGTAACTGGGGCATTGGATACAATTTCGGAAATTTCATAGATCAGGAGTCGAGGAAGGCTTCGGTTTTATAACTATACCAATGATTAACTAAAAAAATTGTTGTGGCTGTGTTATAGACTCGGTAGTTTGTTTTACGTGAACACGTCTCATAACGAGTAATAGATTCTTTAAAAATATCAGCATTTCCCTCTACCCCACTCGTGACGTCTTGCAGTCCTTAGGGGTAGGCAGAGACTAAGTCCTTCCACTTGCCACGATCCTTGTATATCTCCCCCTATGCATATCTTCCCCTTTCCTTTCCCAACTTTCCCATTCGGTCTTGATTCACAAATCTTTTATGTCAGTCTCCTTTCATTCATTCTCTCTACATGCCCAAACCATCTAAGCATACCTTTCTCAATTTTAGTCACTACGTCTTCTTTTATACCACAACGTTCTCTTATCACACTATTTCTTACTCTGTCACTCAGTTTTAATCCACTCATGCTTCTCAACGCTCTCATCTCTACCGCATTTATTTTACTTTTGTGATTCTTCTGCCATACCCAACTTTCACTGCCATACATAAGTCTTAGCACCAACACTCCTCCATGCACATCCAGTCTGGCCCTTGTAGAAACCATCTGCAGAGCACCATTTACCATATTCCCTGCATTCACTCTCCTTTCAATGTCACTTTTACATGTTCCATCTTTTGTCAATTTAAGTCCCAAGTATACAAATTCTTTCACATCTTCCACATATTCCTCCTCTGTCATAATATTGCAATTCATGATAAATTGATCTCTTTCAAAAAGCATAACTTTTTTGTTTACATTCACTTGCATTCTTTTCCTTTTCGAAGCTTCTTTTATAATATTTACCTGATTGAGTAATTCATTAATTATTAACCCATACATGCTTTCTTTTAAATCTGTCAAACAGTTATCCATGAATAGGTTGAACAGCCATGGTGACGCAACACATCCCTGTCGAACACCTCTTTCGACTGGAAATAATATATTGTGAGTAAGACATTGAAGCATTTATAACACTATATACTAACGCGGTGATAATTAAAATTGTGACATAAAATAACAAATTGCCTTATAGAGCAACATGTAAAGATCTTTGTTTACCCATAGGATATTTATTAGATCTATAATATAGAAATATACTCTTCAGTCATTGTAATTAGAATCAAGTATAACAATACACAACATCAAATATGATAACTATGTTAATTGTTTGCAACGTAATGCGGTGCTTTTTATTAATTTATACAAGTTTGCTTTATTTACATTCATGAAGCTGTTATGTTTATTTTTAATTCATATTTTTACACACTATGTTACACATGCATAGTAAGAAATCTATATACAATATTTAAAACACCAACATTGTTTCGAACTTTGTTCATTATAAATTTTGAAACCAACCAATCGCCTTGCCCTAAACCAGGCCGATAAGAACGGCTATACTGGTGGTTGGTGAATACAGACTCATTCATCACATGATCTGAAAGCAGTATTCGCGACTGACTTGAAATTTAGCAAAATGACTGCTGGCGCAATGAAGATAGCCAATTTGTACAGGTTTCCACTAAACCCATTACTTACGAGATAAATTTATTCTTATTAATAAATATATTTTCCTCATATCTTAAAAAAGAGTACCCAAAAAAGCCAATGAAAACAAATGTCAAATTTATTTATTTATTTATTTATTGGTAACCCAACAGCGTATTAACAAATTGTTACATGGAATAATTAATATACTTAAAATAAGGACAATTATGGATTACACAAATTATTAAATAATATTCAAAATAACAGACTAGATATTAGGAAGTAAGAATTAGGAAATAATGAAAAGACAAAACTGAGATATTCGCAGTGTTGTTAGTGAGTGTTATGTAGGTGTGAGTGGGTATGTAACAATTAGTGGGTGTATTTGTGTTTTTTGGTGGAATTTAGTTTAATGTAAGAAGAATTAGTGCCCGTTTTATAAAAAGAAAAAGCTGGTATGCGTATATCTGGTTTAGAATATGTGTATAATAACCAAGGCCAATATCCTCAGTATTAGGTTTGGTCATTTCGTTTTGTTATTGATTAAGTTCTATAAACTTTGATTATCTTCTTTTTTAAGGATTCTTTAGATAGATAGAATAAGTCAAGTTGTGAATAATATTTGTTGTAAGTTAGTGAAAGACGTTTAAATGATACTATAATTTAATACTAATATAATAACAAATAATAAATAAAAAGTAAATACGAGGGTTTTTTTAATTAAAATTAAACCCAGCGCGTAAAATAACTGGAACAACAAAACAAATAAATATATTAAAACGAGTGGAAACAAATGTCGAATTAAAAGTAGTTTTATATATAACAAAGGCGGAATTATGTTTTGTCTTTAAGAAGTTACGTAATGTTTCATAATACTAATATAACGATTGTGATACGTAATTTATTCCGAAAGTATCAGACGTGTCGGCTGTCTAAGAAACATATAGTAAATTATTATATTTAATGTCGACAAGGAAGCTTTTAAAATGTATTATTGAACCAATACTTAAATATATGTATTGAGAGGTATAAAATATTTCAAATAGTTACCTAAAATTACAGATTTTTTTTTCCCGCTGGGAAATGCTTTTACGCACTTACCCTGACCAGAATGGGTCAGGAGTGTGGGACTCAGCGAGGGAAGAGACTTCGCAATACCCACTAAAACCCAGCGAAACCCTCTTCATCCGTAAGTGAGACACCAGAGGTTCAGCTTGCGCATTCTTCCCTGGTGCCCTAGATGAGTCCGACTGAGGATTCATGGAGGTGGGAGCAGGTGCGCAAACAAGCGCCGCCTAGCATCCCGCCTCCTTCGGCGTTGAGAGGGAGCATCTACTGCATTCTCTCTATCTCGCTCATGGCTCCTTTAGCGAGATTACAGTCTCGCAGAAGAGGGCCACTTCCGCCCCACATCTCTCTCTTGACAGCATCGCGCCTACAATGCTCTCAAGCGAGAGTTCTCCGCCGATCAACGCCACCAAGCGGTGCCGCTGAGGTCCCCATTCTGCGCATTCTGCCACAGTGTGATGTGCTGAGTCGATAGCTGCACCACACTCTTGGCAAGCAGGCGACTCCTCTCGGCCAATTTGGTGCAGCAACTTTCCAAGGAAAGCGTCCCGTGCCTCCTGGAAAGCCATTGCTCCTACCTAAAATTACAGATGTTAAAATTAATAATTGAATATGAATTATTGTAAATGAAATCAAACAGTAAAGATCGATTTTAAGTACGTTAATAGAGATATTTGCTAACGTTAATTGGTATTTTATAATTACTGTAATTGGAGTTTTGATTTCTTTGGTATTTTTCAAAAAAGTTTGAAAATTCATAATATCTTTATTGAAGTTGGCTTTTACAACACTTTTGTTTTTCCTTTTTTTTTCCACACACTAAGTACATGCGACTGATGATAGTTCTAAAGAACGACTTAAGATTTAAAATCACGAAGGTTCTGTTGCGCCCTGTCCTGAGAAGAACCCACAAGAAAATTGGGTGTTTTGCTTTTTTTACCATCTAATCAAATCAAATCAAAATATCTTTATTCAAGTAGGCTTTTGAATCGTCAAATAATTTTTTTTTCTTTTCTTTTCCACACTCTAATTCTAATGTACGTCTGATGATAATACTCCAGAACGACNAACGTATACAGTTACCCTTAATAATCATTATAATATTATATTAGCTTATTATATTTAAATTTAAATTAGAGCATTTCGTTTATTCCCACGCGTTTCTATCATCTAAGTAATCTTGCAAATTGCGGTATGATTTTTTTGCAGGACAATGAAGAGACTGTCACATGTCACCTACCTTTTACCAGGTTAGTACGCTACCATCTTAGACTGTATCGTCACTTACCATCCGGTAAGATCACAGTCCAAGGCTAATCTGACCGCAATAAAAAAGAACACCGAAACAATAGAATTTTAATTAATTTAACGGTTTTCATTATTTAATCAATTAACACTGTTTCTTGTGTTAAAATTATGTCACTATTCACGTGATAGTTATCATAGCGAATTCTTTCTATTCTGCCTTTATTCTTATGTTACATAAATTTCAGATACAAATCGAAGATTGACGATAAAAAAATGTAGGTTACGTGCTCTATTCCAAATTTCGGTGCGTTTAACCGTAATTTATATATATAAATCTTTACAAAATACCATAGCAATAGCTAGTCTTTACTAATATTATAAATACGAAAATGTCGCACTTTCACGCCAAAGTTACTGGACCGATTTTAATGAAATTTGGTACATAGATAGTCTAGACCCTCAGAAAGGACGTAGACTACTTTTAATTACGATAAAAAGGTTATAAGGGATGGAAACGCCAGTAAGAAATTTGCGAAGCACCGCGTCGTAAACATCGAGCTTTGCAGTGTAACACTGTAAATATGTATAAGTATGTATTTTATTTGTAAAATAACTCGCTTAAATTACTATCCAAAAACATTATTCTATACAGACGATATTGCGGGCACAGCTTATGTTACATAAAACTTAGAGGTAAATACAAGAGTGACGATAACAAAATGTATATGTACGTTATTTTAAAATGCGGTACATTTAATTTGAAATATTAAAAATTAAAACATAATATATACAATAGTATTTACATACATTACATAAAACAATACTACATTAATACCAGAAAGTAAGAAGCGAAAATGTTGATATATCACTAGGCAAACTGCACAAGAATACAATTGCTCTTTACTACGATAACGAACTGGTTGTACCACAATGCTTTCTCCATATACTCGTACATAGCACAATCAATTGCTTACATGTGACGTTGATAGAGCCTATTTTACAACATTACAAGTTGAGTCTGATTGTTGAACAACTAAAATAATAATTACGACACTGGTCTCGTACAAGAATGTATATATAGTCGATTTACCACTGAATAATTTTTCACGAAATCTGCGAAACTGTGGGACCGTTTGATCTACGATTTGGCATTGTTACAGATGTGGCAACGTAAATGCTACCTGAACAAGTTTCTTGGACGGCAGCGACTGTTCTGGCTCTCCGGGGACACGAGACGCTTTCTTACAGACTGGTGCAGATTGTCGCCGGGCATGGTTGTTTCGGTAAGTTCTTGCACCATAAGGGACCTCAGCGTCACCTCTTGGTGGCAATGATCGGCGGGGATCTCGTTACGGAGCATTGTAGGCACGATGTTCTCCAGTCAGATGTGTTGGGCGGGAATGGCCCTCTTCTGCGAGACCGTAGTCTTGTTAAAGGAGGCCCGCGAACGAGAGAGGAAGAATGCAGTAGATGCAGTGGATTCTAGGCGGCGAATGTTTGCGCACCTGCTGCCGCTTCCGTGAATCCTCAGTCGAACTCATCCGAGAAACCAGGTAGGAATGCGCAGCTGATCCTCTGGTGTCTCACTCACGGGTGAAGAGGGTTCCGCTGGGTTTTAGTGGGTATTACGAGTCTCCTCCCTCGCAGAGTCCCACACTCCCGAGCTACGGGTCGGGGTTAGTATATAAATGCATTTCCCAGCGAAAAAAAAAATATAGTTGGACATAGGATATCGCGGACTTTTTTGTAATATATTTGTACATTCTATAATATTGAAGAACATTTTTTTGTTCTATCATTAATATTCCGCAGCGCACACGATGACCGATTTTTTTACACCTTGTATCCCAATTACTGCATTTTTATAAGGGGTCCGTATTTTTTTTTTTTTTTGAGAAAGTAATGTAGCCTTTATCGCTCAGTGAAAATGCAGCTTTTAAGCTAAACGTAAAAAAAAATTCAAATCGGTCCAGTAGTTTTTGTGGCAAAACGTTACAAACATATACTCGTATACTTACATTCAAAAACACAATTGTTTTCTCTTTATAATATTAGTTTAAAAAAACACAAAGTCTCAGCGAACTTCTACAGCGAAGTATCCTCAATAACTACCATGTTAAAACTAAAGATTACCTGTTATATAGTACGAAGTAATATTTTGTTGTCAATCAAGAATATCAGCAAAATACCTCGGTCAATCACTTATATTATACACAAAAATTTACTACAGCGATGTGTTTACCGGGTTAAACAGCAAATTAATAAAATTTAAAAATAATTACATTTATTAAAACTTTCTAAACTCTACGCCCTAACTTAGGTGTTTAAATGAACACGTAATTGTAAAGCGTAGTTATAAATTATAGATTATTTTTACTTTCTTAAAGTTAATGTTTTTATAAGAGTCATTCTAATATATTTTAATACATAAAAATGATGTGTCTCAATGTTTTAAAAATAACTTAATGCCGCAAATACTTAAAAATCATATGTGATGAAAAGCGTCATAAAATTAAAGTGATTACTTATTTTCTAGTTGACTTAATATACTTGTAATAAGCCAATAAAAAGTAGCTTCAAATATTTTAAGTTTATAAGTAATTTTAATACAAAAATAATAGTGATTTCTTCTTCTGAATGGTTTGGAAAGTCAGGATATTTTTCTACTATATCTTTGGTCTCCACTAACGATTATTGCTTATTGGCTAACTTTTGCGTAACTGGATACTCTAATAGCTTACTATCCCTACGATCTTATAGTGGCACTTACACGGAACTAAAGTTATATAATCTAAGATTACACTCAATAACATTTATTTAGATTTATAGTTTCCATCACCCACCTTAGATTGGATCCGTATTAAGTGTGCACTTAGGGCAAGGTTACAATACCAATTTTGAATTGCAGTTTTTGTGTCGCAGTCGACTAGTCTTCATAAAATTATATAACAACAGATGTATCCACTATAAAATAAGGTAAAAGTTGAGCCTCTAGAGAAAGTCTCTTGTGCAGACAATATACAGGAAAGGATGGTTTGTTAAAGGAAATGAATATGACATAATCAAACTAAAGTCGACGTCTATCGTAATGAACAACAACGCTGTGATCAAAGACAAGGGAGATCGCCTCTCTGATCTCTAGCCACAAACTCGTTTGATGGTTCCTGTAAAAGAAAATGTAACTCTAAATATCTTTACTAGTTGTTTCAAGCGGTTCTCTTCCAATCCGCCATCCCTAGGACATTATTATTCATTTACTTATAATCTTTATTGCACAAATAGCAAATGACGGGCTTTAAGCTAACAAGCTTTGTTTACCAGCCAATTGCATTATTCCAAATATGAGGGATAGCTATTTATCCGGTCAAATCTAAACCGATCTTGAATCCATCTGAACTCCTAAATAAAACAAATTCACTAAATCCTGCATAGTTTCGTTAAAGAAGTTGCGTCATATACATGTAATTACATGACATATTTGATAGTTATCAAAAGTAATAATGGCTAACTAGCTTTTTCTGTGTTTTAAAGCGCCTTGTTTTATATACTGTACTTCATAACAATTCATCCTTTAAAAAATATATAAATTTCAAATTGTTTTATTAGTTTATACAGTCAAAACATACTATACCAGTTTCCTGTCTTTTTTCGGTGGATATTGGAATTCAGCACTCCGACTATATTTGAGGGAGAAGGCATCACAATACACAGTAAAACCTAGCGAAAACCTTTTCATCTGTTATTTGAACCTCTCTCGCATTCGTCGCAGATGTGCTCAAACATATATACCCCGTCTCCTCCTTCCCTAGGATACAAAATAAATATAAAGGAACAAACTGTTATCTTTGGAATTCTTCATAAATTATATCGATTTGTTGTCGATCTGTAAATTCTTTAAGAATTTGAAAGTTTAGAAATATCATTAAAATGGCAATGTACAATATAAATGCAAGTGCTACAATAAAAATTACTTGCACTGTAAACTTTCTACATAAAGCGAAACTGCAGAAGTGATTGTGAAATGACCCTAATGTTGTTATCTAAGTAATTTTGTGGTGACTTCCAAAGATTTGGTTTAGTTTTTCATTTTGGACAAGCGCCGTCTTACATCATCTACTATCTAATCTTTGCAGGCATACAATGTTTATTCATAAATTTAACAATGAATTTAGTTATAACTACTCTAGAATACCTTCAGGTATTTAATTAAGTAAAATAGTTTTCCCAAGGGATATTCGACTGTCAAATTGTCCTGGCTACTTGAATTACAGCCTCGCAGGCGCAGTGATACGAATAGTTGCTTCACTGGCAAAGAACCTGAGTTTGGTTGCTGGCAAGACAAATTTTGGAAGAGTGGGTTTGGACCATGCCACGTTAAGACGATAGTATCATAAACTATACCATCACTTATCGTCAGACAAGAAGAACCCCAACTAAGTTCCTAACAGTGTAATTGTGACTATAAAGAAGCATAAAAGATATAAAAATATAAAGAAGCATAAATTCAGACACAGATTCATAAACACATAGATTTTCCTAAATTTGCACCATCGGAATTCGAACCAGATCCTCCAATAGCCAAGCAAGTAGTCATACTATTATCGCAATGTATTTATATGTATACATTTTAAGTTATACACTGATTTGTTAATTCTGCTGTAAGATGTCTCTTGTTTATTAATACGTGCATTAGAAGTGAAAGAAAAATATTTCGTATATTCCTTTCACTAGACATTTTATTAGATATACTCCAACGTTTGAAAACTTTACAGCTATTATGGCCACAAAAAATGGCTATAAAAAATTCGTTAATACATCAAAGTAAATGACAGTAGAAAATACTATGGATTTGTAAATAATAGTGAATTTTCATCATTTAAATTCACACGTAAACGTACCTAAGTACGTACACACTCAGTCTCATTGTCTGTCACACAAATACATCCGCACACACACACATCACATATACACACACACCTCTCACGCACACATACAAACACAAGCACGAACAAACACACACAATTACTAATATGCCATGTTGTTGATTGTAATCATTTAAAATTTATATACACTGGGTCTTTTTGTATATATTTATCTTCTTGTTATTATTTCCTAAATCAATTTATAAACTCATCAAACAGTTTCCAATGCAAATATTACATAAATTGGGGCTTGAATTTCATAAATAAAATGTTAACACCGCTATGTGAATCAACTGGATGTATTAGAAGAAGAAAGAAAAAAAAATAAAAGAAAAATCTTTATTCGGTGCATAATGTGTGGTACAATTATAAACTTATAGTATATTAATATCTTATACAAATATATTTCATTAATGTATAAATATATACATTAAAGAAATATATAAGTGCAGACGTTGTGCAACTTCCACACAGCCCCGAAAAGGCAGAACAGCTCAGTATTGCCGTGTGCCATAAGCCTGACACACGGTGCCGATTTTTAGCTGCTGCCCTATAGCCAGCTCTGACATCACGGACAGATCATCAGCCGACTAAGAAAACACTTAAATACTAATCTTAATAAAACTCTTAATTACTCTACTACTAACATTAAATTATTACATAAAAGTGTATTAGTATCGTGAAAATTAATTTTCAATTACATTGTTTCTTGTTGAATGTAACACTCTCAAGACCAACTCCAAACCAAAGAACTAATGATATCCAGATTGAATAAGTGGCTTATTTTGCTTGTATAACAGTGAGCTGACCACTTTTACTGTCTATCATTTTAGATTAAAAGCTCTGTAATCTACCGACGATAAGCCCAGTAACGGACATAGAACTTATTTCTTACGTACATTATGACTTCCGTCTTAATTTATCCTTAACTAGAGAGATTTAGTGTTTGTGATGCCACTCTCTGAATGTAACATAACTGTTTCGTATGATTAGTATTGAAAATGTAAAAATACATTCATAGGAGATGGGGGTTTTTAGAGCATAGACCGCGCTGCTCCACTGCGGGTTGACAGGTAGGCCATCAGGTTTTAGTCTGCCCATTTTTCCTTCAACTCTGACAAAATTAACATATGATAGGACCCCTATGGTCCTGTAGTATATCTTTCTAATATCAGCCGTCAGATTTTTGCCTACACACTTTTCTTTCACCAACTAAACCAGGTCAAACCAGAGAAAAGGTTTTTAGAACATAGAACCATCACGCTGCACCACTGCTTTTTGGCAGGCTCCATATGCCCAAACACAGACTCTGAAATACTCCCGGGATATTTAGGTTACCTCACGTTGTTTTCTTTCACCGATAAACACTATTATGAATAGAAATCAATAACCTTGACGGTGCCTGCCCAAGATACGTACTCGTGACTTCTTTCTGATCGAGAATCTACACGCCTCACCAGTGAGCCATTCTGGTTCTGGGCACATTAGAAAGGCTATAATGCGATTATGATTTTAGGCCACTAAATACACCCATTTATCACGAGATTTTCAAAAACATATCCGTTTAACTTGACATTTAACAAAACGAATCCCTTTACAAAGTTAGTACGGATATCCTTACATTCGGCATCGGGAACTACGCGGGTGCCACCTAAAAAACAGGTAGTATCGAGATATTTGTATCTGTAAGCTTTGGCCTACATGCGACAAGTGCTATAAAATACTTGAATCATGAATTTTTGATTCAAAACAATTCATACTAATATTATGAAGCTGAAAAGTTTGTAGTTTTTTCAGATAGCACATTTATGGAGGTTTTTTTTCCCTTCTGAGNTTTGTCGCTAACCTAACCTAGGCACATTAAAAGGTAAAAACGGGTAAGTAGCAGATAATTAACGTCACACAGCTAGACACTGGCCTCCTCCTTCACAGGAGAAAAGGTTTTCAGAACATAGAACCATCACGCTGCACCACTGCTTGTTTGCAGGCTCCACATGCCCAAACACAGACTCTGAAATACTCCCGGGATATTTAGGTTACTTCACGTTGTTTTCTTTCACCGATAAACACAATGATGGATAGGAATCAAGAACCTTGACGGTGCCTGCCCAAGATACGTACTCGTGACTTCTTTCTCATCAAGAATCTACACGCCTCACCAGTGAGCCATTCTGGTCCTGGGCACATTAGAAAGGCTATAATGCGATTATGATTTTAGGCCACTAAATACACTCATTTATCAAGAGATTTTCAAAAATATATCCGTTTAACTTGAAATTTAACAAAACGAATCCCTTTACAAAGTTAGTACGGATATCCTTACATTCGGCATCGGGAACTACGCGGGTGCCACCTAAAAAACAGGTAGTATCGAGATATTTGTATCTGTAAGCTTTGGCCTACATGCGACAAGTGCTATAAAATACTTGAATCATGAATTTTTGATTCAAAACAATTCATACTAATATTATGAAGCTGAAAAGTTTGTAGTTTTTTCAGATAGCACATTTATGGAGGTTTTTTTTTCCCTCTTGAGAACTTTTGTTACCTGCGCTAAGTAAACGGTTAAAGTTTCGCATAAATCATGTATGACAGAATTGTTCTCCTTTAAAACTTCTAAAAATAAGTCGTGAACAGCATATATCTATCTTTTAAGGTTAGCTCACTATAACCTTTTTTATTCTAACAAATTTTTAATGTATCTCTTATGAGGATTATTAACTAGTATTAGATAAAACAATGAAGCGTGATTATTTCCATCTAATATCATATAAATATTTAAAATAAAGGAAGTAAAAATAATATTAAAAATGATACTGATATAACGGTAAATCACGACGTGTTGTATAACGTTATGTCAAAAATTATGTCATTCTATTGCTCATGTTAATTTAATCTCCATATACGCTAGCATTTCGATGAGACAATTTCTACCATCAAGACTTTCTAGAATCTTCCACAGCATAATGATTACCGCGGTTATATAGCCTATTATGTAGTTCCAAAGACCGGCATTAATGTGTTGTTTTTTTTTATAATTTCTTCCTTAATTCCTTCCTTCATAAAATATACTTATATCATCAATGTTAATGTAAACTGTTAATACGAGTATAAGTATCTTAGTGTAATTTTTAAGAATACTTTATATAATAACGACAATGATGGTAATAGTAAGTTATTAGTTTCGTTAATAGAAGTAAAAGGTCCGGATCCTCCGCCGTGGGAATTACAGGCGGATGTCCTTGCGGCAACTTACCAGTGCAGGGTTGCCGGGAGGGCCGGAGGAGATGAGTGTCTTGATTTTGACGAGACCCGGAGGGATAGGGCCCATGCTGACAGGGTTCTAATCCAATTGTGGAAGGAGGATCTCGAATCCTCGATTGCGGGTGTGAACACGTTGGAAGCGATTCGTCCTAGCCTAGAACAATGGCTATCAAGGCAGCACGGATCTGTTTCTTTCAGACTGGTGCAGGTGCTGAACGGACATGGATGTTTCGGTAAGTACTTGCCCCAGATAGCGCGGCGTGAACAATCAACTGTCTGCCACCAGTGTGGTGCATCCGTCGATTCGGCAGATCACACTGTGGCAGAATGTCTGGCATGGGAACCGCAACGTCATGCTCTGGTGGCGCTAATTGGAGAGGATGTCTCATTGCCAAATATAATCGACTCAATGCTTGGCAGTGAGGTAGGATGGAATGCAGTTGCCTCCTTTTGCGAGGGTATCATCGTTGAAGGAGGCAATGGAGA
The DNA here is from genome assembly GCA_015832385.1 of Elymnias hypermnestra. Lineage (NCBI taxonomy): Eukaryota > Metazoa > Arthropoda > Insecta > Lepidoptera > Nymphalidae > Elymnias > Elymnias hypermnestra. The sequence continues at coordinate 11,023,161 of JACTOM010000933.1, forward strand.
GAGAAAGGGAATGTGCTGCTGATGCCTTGCCCCTGCGAAGCCGGAGGCCGGGTGGTAGAAGCCGTCTTTTTTCAAAGTACACATGTTGAAGGTTTCTTTGGCAAAATATTTTTAAGCCTTGTTTATATTTATAGAAATCTAAAATTTTAGATTACCGAAACTTAGGGGGAGGGAAGAAGAAGATATGTTAGAAATTTAATGAATTTCTTTGCCATTATATATTAAGTGTCGAAAATTAATACAAACGAATTTTAAATAAAAATGTCACGTGTTTTTTGTCAATATTACAAATAATGAATTTTGTTTTTGAATTTAACATTTAGAAAAGAAAATTTATGAAATATTTTTATTTCATATTTTATGATAAAATAGTATATTAAATTATTAAATGCCGAGTGGCAAATTAAAGCGCCACGTGTTATTTGTAAATATTAAAACTATCTATCCTTCAAAAGAATTAGCATAAAAACGCAGCACATCTCCGTGACGCTAATCACGCGTTTCATTCGTAAAAATTTTACCCTCATGCGCCTAAAGAAGTTTCACTGCAATTGATTTGTTACCGTATCAAGTTGTCACCCTACAAATATAAAATATAAATTAGTCTTTATCCATTTAAATACAATACATGCGTTGTATGTTTCATGTAGATCAAAACTACCCCTCAAAAAATTGATAGATTAGAAGATAAGTCATTTAAGAAGCGGAGGCACAGCGGTTGGCAAACGGTGTGTTTCGTCCCGGTCTGCAACGTTAGGGGCAATACCCACATTTAAGTATAGTGTTAGCTAGTATATAAATGAAACTAAAAATGATGTTGAGCGTGTGTTTATTCAGTTATCTGTACATAAGATCGATGTGCCAATGTGAATGTACTTCGTTTTATGTCCGGACAGGTGATGAGTGTGTTACACTACGCCGACGAATCCAGGAGTTATGAAACGGTTAAGTCCATCGATTCCGTTCACAACAGTAGGTCCAGCGACAACGGTCTGAAATAAATTACATCGATTATAGCTTAAGGGCATCGTTGTCGTAGTGGTGCGACTGCTCACTTTGCTGTTGGAGATCCAGGGTTCGATTAGGACGAATTTAGATAGTGCATTTTCTATTTTGTCCAAGTCTGGATTAGTAAAGTCGTGCAGCCAAGCAAAACATTTGCGCTCCTATACGATGCTGTCCAGAAATAAAGAGATATATTGCGCATTACCATGTTAGAGCTTTACCATCTTAATACTATCATCACTTATTATAAGGTCAGATCACTGTAAAGTCCTAGTAAGTAGCAACCCATTAACGTCCATTGCTGGGCACCCGACTCATAGAAATCATTTGTCGGGTTGAGCATACGCATTTTTAATAAGATACCTCAAATAATGTAGTAATCAATGGCATATAATGTTGAAGATTATTTAATATAATAGAAATATATGGATAGAAATATATGGATAGAAATGTATGGATTTGATGCCAGTTGCTCACAGAAGCAAAATATTACTAATTGTAACATACACAACTATTTCTAAAAGAGTAACCGTTGAGTTTCTTGCCGGTTTCTTCTCAGAGGAATAGCGAACAGACTACTGACGATTCAATAGTGCTTTCTGAGCCTACTTGAATAAAGAATATTTTGATATTGACTAGGAGCGAGGGTTTTTAGAGCATAGACCATAGACATAGATTGGCATGCATAGTTCACTCTCATAGTCCGACGTGACGGGAGTCTGACCCGACCGGAGAGTGATCAGGCGCAGAACCGACAGCTTAACGTGCCCTCGGAGGCACGCGAGCAAATATCGAGAAAATTTTAATAGAAATCTCAATATCGATTTTTAAATTGGCCCGACCCGGGACTCGAACCTAGGGCCTCATGTCTTTAATCGAATATGCTAACTTTAAATGCTAATTTTACGAAATTCCACCCGCAAAGGAAGTCGCGGGGGTGTTTATACGTATGTTTCTTATTTGTTAAACAATTTTCCTAAATTAATGAAAATGCTACCCAAAAAAACATTCCACGCAGACGAAGCCGCGAATTCAGCTAGTTTTATATAGCCTACTAATGCTCGTGACAAGTTTATTTTGCTTTCATTAATTAGCTGTTTCTATGATTATCAGTATATAAAGCTTTATATTACATTCATCGATAATTTTAACTCACCCTAGAACCGAGGGCTGGAACTAATCCTGGGAATGTGGTGATAAACTGGGGGGCAGCAGCCGCCAGCGCAACGCAGCACAAGAAGAAGAACACCTAAATAACACGTCAATACATCAATTAAAAAAGTTGACCCATTCGAGATAAGAATGTGCGAAAGCAGATTGCGTTGGTTTCGACACCTGATGCTAATAAATTGAAAGCTACATGACTTAGTTTGGTCTAAATATAATTGAAGGGATGGAAAGTCATGTAGGCTTGTCTACATTTGCACTAATACTATGAAAAACGATTTAAAAACATATATATTGTACATAAAGCACCTTCACATATAAACTCTTGCACTTTTAGAGTTCATGAAAGAGATCTTTCTTAACGGACATGGTATCCTTTACTTAGTTTTCATTATTATTGAAGTGAAACCTCTTTAAAGGTTAAAATTCCGATGAGGGTCAAACGCGTCACGAATATGTGCAGCGTTTTTTATGCTAATTCGTTTGAAGGTTAGGTAGTTATAATATTTACAAATAAATAGTCTCATAAATTCTATTTTCAAAATTTTGAATTAAAAAAACAAAATTTTATTAATAATTTGTAATTTTGACGAAAAATACGTGGCATTTTTTTTTACAATTCCTCATTTGAGATTTTAATGGATTTTTTGTATTATATTTCGACACTTTTCATATTTTAATGACAATAAAATTCCTAACATATCTTCCTTTTTCCCTCTCTAAGTCTCGGAAATCTCAAGTTTTAGATTTGTATAAATATAAACAAGACTTAAAAATTTGTTTGCCAAAGTAGTTTTACTTCTGACATGTGTACTTTGTACGCACGCACTTTTAACTTTTTTTAAATTTTTAGTTTAAAATGTGCTTGTATAAGTAAATAAATAAACAAAATGGGTTTGTCCAGATTTAGTATTTGATAGAGAGGCAAATAATGTAAAAGAATTAGTAGAGCTAACCGCAATTGATATTGGACTACAGAAAGGATAATGATAATAAGAAATCATTTAGTTAATTATTATTTTTGAATCATCATTTAGTTATTTCTAACGATATTCGTTTCATAATATATTTAATACACGAGTGATGGTGTTATTGAAGAACAACTTAAAGTTACGAGAGGACTTTAAAACACTCATGTTCTGAGAACAATTCACAACGAACGCAGTGTACTTTTTAGTCTGTATATAAAAGTAAGTAGCAGCCTATTAACGTCCCACTGTTGGGCGCAGGCCTCTTTACTCATGTGAGAGAGGGTTTTTAGAGCATAGACCCACCACGCTGCTCCACTGCGGATTGTCAGGCATAGTACACAAGTGCACCCTCTATTCCTTCACCCTCATAGTCCGCTGTGACGGCAATCCGACACGACCAGAGAGAGATCAGGCGCAGGACCGACGGCTTAACGTGCTCTCCGAGGCACGGGGGTTGATCACACTGTCAACTTCCCAACTTCGGGCAAATATTGAGAAAATCTTAATAGAAAACTCAGTATCGATTTTAGAAGTGACCCGACCCGGGACTCGCACCCAGGACCTCATGTCTGTAGTCGAACATGCTAACCACTAGACCAATGAGGCAGCCTGTATATAAAGGATTAAAATTAGCTGTTTAGTTTAATAGAGATAGAAGTATTTGGATTGATTAAATGTCTTAGGAAAGGTATACACAATAGTTAATATTTATTTTTACTTACATAATAAATGGAGCAATCAAATTTTTTTAATTTGAACACATTTATTAGTTATTCGCTTATTGAAAAAAATATAAAAAAAACCTATAAAATCATTTTAAATTTCCATTGGTATTTTTTAATGTTAGTTATATTATTAATGAAATGAATCGCAAAAGCTTAATTTAAAATTAATAATTAACGTTCTCGATATATTTAATAGCAAAATACATATATTATATATCTATTCCTTTATCAAAACGACTATAACTATATAATAATAATTTATGATTTAAACCAATACGTACGAAGAATTTCATTATGATGGGTATAAGTTTTTGAGGGTAGATCTCACTAGAACTGCTCTGAAGCCTTCTGAGTGCAAACTATGCTGATCTACGGAAGACAGACGCATTTTATACTGCCCTAGAAGGTCACAATGCAGTTCTACTGCAGGTATTCCTAAGCCTAGTACCTTCCAAGGTCAGGTCTATCTGAATACCAAATGAAAATACCTGTCTTCAAGAAAAAAATCGCTCGCTCATTTTGTCCTGCCTATCCGCACCAGATATGGTAAGTACAATAATTTATTAACGCAACTTTGATCTTTTACCATATGTCACTGTACTTTGTGACTAGTATTGAGATCATAACCATAAATTTATATAAGAAAAATTCTAAACACTTATTTAGTAGCAAGAATTGATAAGCAAGTTATACTATATATAGCGTACATAACGCACATAAGTTTCGCATGGGAGTAGCAGCCCATTAACGTCCCACTGCTGGGCACAGGCCTCCTCTCTCCGAGGAGCGAGGGTTTTTAGAGCATAGACCCACCACGCTGCTCCATTGCGGATTGGCAGGCATAGTACACAAGTGCAGTCTCTATTCCTTCACTCACATAGTCCGATGTGACGGGAATCCGACACAACCGGAGAGAGATCGGGCGCAGGACCGACGGCTTAACTTGCACTCCGAGGCACGGGGGTGGATCACACCGCTAACTTCACAACTTCGGGCAAATATTGAGAAAATCTTAATAGAAAACTCAATATTGATTTTTTTAATTGGCCCGACCCGGGACTCGAACCCAGAACCTCGTGTCTGTAATAGAACATGCTAACCGCTAGACCAATGAGGCAGTTAAGTTTCGCATGCTTATTTTGCAAATTTTCATTTTATGATGTTTTTTACGTTGCCATACAACTTTCTGTAGGAAATAAAAGGCAAATAACCTCTTAATGGACTATTTAAATTACCATCTTTAACAACTTTTTTTGCTCCTAATATTATACATATACCTTGTTAAAATTTTCTATCATTATCGTTATGTTTTTAATTCAAATTTTTCTTTCAAATATATTTTTTCTTATTGCAAAATGAAAAGTTCTCTTTTCAGCCCCTGTATAAGAGAAGTACATCGTTTTGTCCCGATTAGGTTCCACTTGCGTGCATGATGCAACCTAACTTACTTTTCCTCCCGGTTACCAAGCAACCACTTGTTTATCAAAGTGTCAAAGTAACTTAAAACATGAGACTATATTTCAGTTTTTAATTATTGATTGAAAAGTCAACTAGAAGAGGTTGAACACACCGTGTATCCACCACGGGAGAAAAATAGGGCATTCTCAGCCGTGATTTTTTTCAAAACTTTGCTGCTGTTGCTTTCCATTTTTCTCCCTAAAGTGCCTAAAATACTATTCTAAACTAACACATGGTAGTTAATAGTATGTTTATATATTAATAAAATGTTATAATTTATCTCATTAATTTATTTAATTAATGAGATAATCATGCATAGCCGTCTTTTGAAAGCTCACGTAATTGATTTAAAGATTACTTTTTATGTAGTTTTCTTATGTGTTTCTTTAGCAAATGGAACAAAATTCGTCAGAACTTCTTGTTGTCCGATGCTACGTCTATCATTTTACGATTATATCATCACTACCCATCAATTAAACTTATAATCAAAAGCGAAGTAGTGGTCTATAATACTATTTTATTTCGATATAACAGTAACCTCGAAATTTCGACGGCCTCGCTGACGCAGTGGTGCGAGTATTCGCTTTGCTAGCAGAGGTCCCGGGTTCGATCCTCGGTAGACCGAATATAGGAGATTGTATTTTCTAATTTGTCTAAGTCTGGGCTGGTGGGAGGCTTGGGCCGCGGCTAGTTACACTCTTCAAGCAAAGACGTATTGCCAAACAAAGAGATTTGTGTTCCGGTACGATGCTATGTTGAAACCATAAGGGGTTTATAGCCTCTTACCACATTAGTCCGCTTCTATCTTAGACTGTATCATCATTTTCCATCAAAATCACAGTCAAGCGCTAAACTGTCAGCAATAAAAAAAAGCAACAGTAATCACAGATAAAACTGCAGAATACTGATAGTTCTAGTGTATTAATATCTAGTGCAACAAAGTAACGACTGGCGTTCATGACATGGTTTCCTTTGTTTGTTATTAGATATATTAATTTAAAACTAGATTAAACGTAGGCGACCTATATGGAATTAACATAAATAACCAGCCTATATTCAATACTTAGAATATACATCAGAATAATCATTTCCCCGTTTGTTTGATACTCATAAACATCTTGTAAATAATGTATGTTGTTATAATTAACCAGAAGCGATCAGAAACCAATGTGACAATTAAAACAATATGTAAGCTATGTAAGTAGAAACCTATCAACGTCCTAGGCCTCTTCATTCATAAAAAAGAGAAATTTTAGGGTATAGACCCACCACGTTGCTCCAATGCTGGTTGGTTGGCTACACACAACCCAGAGCTATTCCTTGGATACGCAGGTGTCCTCACGATGTTGTCCTTCATCGAAAAGCACAATGATGGACTGGAAAAATCAATCAATCACAGACATTTCCTTTTATAAATAGAAACTTTGTGGTACCTGACTTCTTTGAACGAGAATCTACGTGTATTTATTGTTGCTCAAACTTGTAGAGTTGTTACTTAAACCAAAATATATTTATATTAACATTAACCAATGACTTATTGGCAAGAATATATGGATTATCCCAGATCCTACGACAGTTTGATAATTTAGCGATTAAATGCAGTGTCAATTAGTAAAATCTTGTATGAAATCTAACGACTATCTATTACAAAATAATGAATATATAGATCATTTATTTTTTAATATATGACGGGTCTCATTACCTTTTTATTTTGTAGTATAATGAACGTCATTCTTTTAAAATATGAGTGGTTTTTCCGAATCCAAGCGCATGTGTTCATCCACACTTGATTCCCGAGGCTCGTAGGCGTCAGCGCGATATACAGCATTTTCTATCCAAACAGCGATGCGATCCGATATTGCAACCATAAAACGAGCTAAGCGACCCGGATGAGTTCGGGATGGTTTCGGCTCTCCTAAATATTAAAAAAAACATTCATTTTGAAATTCAAAACTTGTTTAGATATACAGTACGCGTATATTTTATTACACTGATTATCATTGAACAATGACCTTAAAATGACGTAATAGGCCACATAAACATCATCAATTTTACGTAGACGTGATGTAACAAACTTTATTTACGTTATATATAGATTCGACATATATAGTGGTCATATGTGAAGTCAACTCATTGGTCTAGTGTTCAGCTTGTATAGCTACAGACATGAAGCCCTGGTTTCAGCACTCCTAAATAATCAAAAAGAAACGTCCATTATGAAAATGAAAACTTCATATTGTGCACGTGTATTTTGTTAAGTGACTTCCAGTGAACACATGTCCTTAAAATGACGTCATAGGTCAAATAACCATCAATTTTATGTAGATGTGACGTCACAGTAACTTTGTTTACATTACATGAGATTTACAGCAAATTTTACTATATCTTTCGTTAAAAAATGTAGTTATACAAATATATGAAGAGTTTCTTTGTTACTTTAGATAAACACAGAATTAAAAAAAATCATTATTCTTTGGACAGTAAATTCATCAAAAAACGATGTAGGTTATACAACAAATGCAAAATGTTGCAATAATCGGAAAAAAATTGTTCCTTTTGAAAGCATCCGTAATTTATGCTGCGTAAACGGTTAAAGTTACGCAACAATTGCGTATGTCGGTGTATATCCTATTAAAAACGCATAGATTCTATATATCTTTTAAAATTGACTACTAAAACATTGTTTATGGTAATCAAATTTGTTCTTTCTCTTATGAGATGCAGCCTTTATAGTGTTTATAGAATTTTAAATTGCCAACCCAATATCTCGGCCACTCTCTCCAAAACCACATCAGCAATGCTTCTCAATCTGTTCGAGACGAGCATTTCCTTTTGTCCTTTAGCAATATAATCACACAAACGATACGCCACCTAGGAAAATATTTGCATAAATAACTAATCTAGTATTAAAAGGGTAGATGATGTTTATTGTAATTGCATATTTATGTTGTACGGTAACAGGATGATATTGAAGTTTCAAACAACTTTTCAATGACAGTCTAGTTTACTTAAAGTAGTATGTTAACCAATTATTGTTTTTTATATCTATATTGTTGCAAGGATATCGAGAACAATTTAGAATACTTAAAGTTTTAATTTATTACTAGCTGATACCCACGACTTTGTCTGCGTAGATTTTTGTATAAATACGTCTGTAAGGATTTCGTTAACAGTCTCGAACATAAAAAGTTCACTCAACTTTACCTACTTATAATCCCTTATCTCTAAATTTGTAATAAAATTAAATCATGCCCCATATCGTTGTAGCTTTATTCAACATTTTATAATTACTTTAAAATTACCCGGACATTTAAAAAAAACATTGCTTTTTCACCCAATCTCGTACACAGAAAGACAATATATTTTAACACTACAACATATGTGTTTTGGATACAATACTTTTAAAACCTACTTATTATTCTCCTCATCTATCGTTGCTAACAAAAATTTAAATTTATGTCTATGTACTGGGGTCTAGTTTATAAAATTTATTCAATAAAACGCTGATCATTTATCCAATTGCAACCAGGGAATGCAAAGGGAAAGTCAAACTCTACTCTAATGCCAGATCTTATAACGAAACTGAAAATGTTCTTAATAAAATTATCTAATTGTAGTACAAACGCACGAACACACATCTATACACACACAGAAAGACACATCCACAGACACATACACTAAAAATTTAAATGTTATTTTTATATACTTCTAGATATGTTGTTTATTGTAATCCGCAATAAAACAGGAAGGTGGTGACTACTGAAATAAAGTTTATAGTAATTCATTAAATTAAATACTTGAGCACTAAAATTGACGAGCCACTTCTGCCTTTGCCGAAGCTCTCGGGAACGTTCAGCTTGCTCCTTACGACTGACCATTCCACCCGGTCCAGACCAACGTTTGGATGATTCGCTTAACGCTTGGAAATATTGTTCAGTTTGTCTAAGAAAGTAGATAACATGTGGATAAAAGTAAAATTGTATTTCGAAAAAAAAAATTAATATAACAAAAAAATATATAGCACATCCCATTACTGTTATCCAAACAGACGTAGGAGAGTATAATAACAAAATGTTCAAACTATAATCCTAGATTGAAGAGATAGTTGGGTAAGACGAATAAATATTACGCCAAGGCACCACTTTTATTTTGAAGTCAAAAGGGTTGTACTTAAGGATATTGGAAGACAACTAAACTAAAGAATAAAATACACTATTATAATAATTACGTTGATAAATATATGGGTAGTAATTCACCGAGAAACAAATATGACCGGAGCGCGATTTCAATACGTGTTTGTGTTAGCTACCTGCGATAAGATGTGTCCCATGTGGCAGTCCCTATGGGGCAAGCGAGATACTTGAGAAAACGGTGACGGCGCCAACACAACGTTACGTACATAAAAATCAGATCTACGGATCTATGTCCAATGATAATTATTTTACAAAAGTTATTATATACATATGTATCACATATAACACAATAATTTTGAGTGAATATAATTTATAAAACTATTTGACATTGTAAAAGTGTATAAATATAAATAAATGTAGTGTTCCCACTACAAAGATATAATAACTTAAATTCGGCACTTAATTGTATCGACAAGTCATCCTTGCACGCAGTTTCTCTCCCCCGCGGCGAGAGTCAAAGTTCGAGGGTTTTTTCACGATTACAAAGTTACAAACTACTTACAAATAAGTTCACAGACACATAACACAATCTATCTGACATTATACGTGTTATGTATCTGTAAACTTTGTGGTTAGTCTATCACTATTATATAGTCTGTAATATAGACAATCCCCGCCTAATCTCGGCTTCGACGCAACGTAAGGAGGGGACTTATGCTAAACAATGGCATACGATACAAATAAACAATGATAATTCATTTATAATATTTGCTGATAAATAAGAGTTAATCGAAATACACGAAGACAAAACTACCCAAACAAGAACATTAAAATATCCCCAAAATTAGGCATGATATTGATATAATTACATAACTGTAGTAGGCAAATAAAGAAGAAGAAGAAGTAGACAAACCCCAGAAGACTTTAAACAAAAGGATAAAATAGCAAATATTGGCATAAAATTATACTGCAGAGTAGTATTTCCAGCTCAAGCTAGATTATGAATCTTACTCGGGGCTAAGAAAGTAATCCTCCTCTAGAGCACTTTTAATCTTATCCCTCCTTTCTTTAGGTAGGATTGCACATTTTTCATCCCATAAAGATCGAAGGCGACGTGCTGTTGGACGTGCGAGCATCTCTACCCGTTCCATATTTCGTCGAACTCGCGATCCAACCTTTTTTACAGGAGGTTCTGAAATTCAATCAAATCTTCTAATAGCAACAGTACAAACAGATTGAGCGCTAAATGTCCAATGTAGTATAATAAATTATATAATAAAATATGTTGCTAATTCGACCCTTGTTTGCTCTAGTACACGACCAATGTGTTGTCGATAACAGATCTAATTAAACAGTGCAAACAAACAAAAAAATAAAATAAAAAATGTATGTTTTATAATCTACATTGTGTTGACATATAAAAGGTGAGGCTTTTTAAGATTGAACGTCACCTATGTGACAGGAGACTCTTTCCTCAAAAAAAGAATTAACAATAAAATTTGTACGTACGAGTGGCTGGGTGTGTATGTGTGTCTGTGTGGGTGTGTCTGTGCGTGTGTGCACGATCAAACGTGCATGGGTATGTGCCAATGGCTGTAGTCCTTCGTTTCATCGTGAGGGATTTTTGCCACTTTTTCAAAAAAAGGGGGAGGTTATTTTAAATTGTTTACTATATTTATATCTCCTTTTGTCATAAACCGCGAGCTTTCTATATAATGGTGAGAGTAATTGCTTGGCTAGTAGAGGCTGCATTCGATTCCTGATAGGACAAATTAAGTAAATTGCATATTTGGCATTTTGAGGACATCGCTGATGCAGTGGTACGAGTATTAGTTTTGCTAGCAGAGGTCCAGGGCTCAATCCCCGGTCGGGCGAAATTAGGAAATAATATTTTCTAATTTCTCTGAGACTGGACTAGCAACTAAAGACGTACCGCCAAGCAAAAGATTATGTTCCGGTACATTGCTGTGTAAAAACCATAAGAGGTATATTACATCTCACCAGATTAGCAGGTTTCCATCTTCGACTATCATCACTTACTTGTCAGAAATAAAAAAACACATCTGTTTAAGTCTGGAATATTGCGAAGCTTTTGTCGTAACTAGTTACCACCTCACCAGAAAACATCTTCTTTTATATATGTTAGCGCTTCACCGTGACTTCACCTGATTATTTTAGAAAAGAGACCTTTGTAGAAACCTTTAGGTAAATTACTTCTAATGGTAAATTACCTCTACCCTATCCTAACTAGCAATGGAAAACTTTACAATCTTACCAGACTTATCTTTCAAAATTTTTACATTTTGCTCCGATTTCGAAGAGAGACTAGTTTTAGATGATTTCTCAGACTTAACTGGCGGAGGTGGCTCCGGCAACTGCTCCTGACCTTTATTTTTAGGCATCGTTGTAATTTTTATAAATCACCGGTAATTTAAATAATTATAACGAAAAACCACTAACAAATATCATTATGACATATTCGATTGTCAAATATTTTTATTTTTTGCTAATTCAGTGCACATTTGGCTGGTATTTTATTTTAAAATCTCATAAACCGTATAACCTCCTTCGTTCCTTCTCCAGTCAACGTGAACCTGGCGAAGTGGTGTGTGTTCAATTGTCACGATTGAAAGCCAATGAAAGAAAAAGATGAACGTATAAATAAAGGTTTTGTCATTTTTTTTTTTTTCTTAAAAAGAAACTGCTACTACACTTTAATTTAATATTAAGTGAATCACCTTAAGTTTTGATTATTATTCAATTTATTCTGCGAAACGTTATGGACGGCAATCTATTGAACACGTTATACGTGTTCAATGGATTGTCGTCGATAACGTATAACGTATAACGAAAAAGGTTTAAAGAGGTCTATTTAAAAAATAAGTTAGAGAATTTGGTGGCGTTGAAATTGCCTTTGAAATAGAATGAAAATCCGGATTGGGTAGTTTTCAATATAACATCACAATTTTTACCAAAAACGTATTTTTATATTATTTACGCAACTGAGTTTGTGTGGGTTCTTCTGGGGACAGGGCGCGAAGCCTCGTAGCTTTAGATTCAGTCATTCTTTCAGTCAGAAGTCATTCTTTAATTTAGTCGCAAATTGGAAAAAATATATGGATAAAAATGTATTTGATGATTCAAAAATGCTATAAATGTATAAAGTTTTTAGAGTTAAATTTTGAATTCAGTGTCATTTTCAATTTATTGTAATTTTGAATTGCTTTAAATTTTAAATTGAGTTGTATTTTAAAATAAGCGTAATTTTTAAACGAGTTCAATTTTGAATTCAGTCTCATTTTTAATTTATTACAATTTTGAATAGAGTTGAATTTTGAATTGTGTTTTGGAATAATTTGAATCTTGAGTCGAGTCGAATTTTGGTTTGAGTTGAAAACTAAGTATTAAATAAAATAACGAAACAACTTTTTTCTAAATATAATTACAAACATATTTTTAGGAAAAAAAACAATTATATAAAAGAATTTTATTTACATATATTCAATTAATCTTTGATCTCATGCAAAGCCAGTTGGAGCATTCGGGATATCCGTCATTTAGTTGCCTTGTTGGGGTTACGTCTTCATTATATGGAAGATGCCAACCGTTTACATTCATTTGTGCTATTGGAGTGAAATTTAAAGGTGTCTGAAAGAAAAAAAGGTAAAGTAAATAAGAGCTTATTAATGTTTAGAGCATACACCCACCACGATGCAGGCAGACTACATACACAATTAACAGATGTGTTTATTTGCAGACATTGCTGACCAACGCTTGACTATAATCACGCCTGATGGTATCGCAGTCCTTGACGAACACTATGGTAATCGCTATATGATATAATCATTGAGATTTTTTTATGATCAGGCGATGTTTTTGTTAAACGCATAACATAAGTAAAAATTAACACGATCAGTAACCTAGTACCAATTTTCAAACGTCAACATTTTAGTGTAAGCGGCTATTACCAAATATACCATATAATTTTGCTGCTTACCTAAACATGATCATAACACCTAAAAATGATCATCGAATAAGCATGTATTTTATGTTTACCGTAATATTAAAGTCAGTTATATCATCGAATTACAATGTCATTTTACGAATAGAAAGTGTATTCATATTTACCATGACAAAAATTAATACAAAATCCTATATAAATATAATAGACCCTCTCCCTGCTAAGTAATACCTAACGGTCGTACCACGAGGAAAAGAGAGGCAGAAAACAGAGGATGAGGTATTTTAGGCGGTAGTGTCAATCCGAGTCCAACTTACCAGGGTAGTACAGCTAGCCCTGAATACGTAAAAATATTTTTCCGAAACCTATGAGAATAAAAACACTCACACCTTGGCCATGGTATGTCTTAAAAGGCATTATAATATTTGGCGTGTAACATTTTTTTATTTATATGAAAATATAAATAAAAAATATTCTATCTAGATTTATTGTTGATTGTACATACATACATATCATCAAGCCTCATTCCCTTTGAGGTAGGCAGAGACCACGTCCTTCCACCTGCCACGATCTTTGTATATTTCCTTAGTTTCATTCATTCTCATTAAGACTTGACCTGGCCCTTGTTTAAAATGTCCTGGATTTGGTCCAGGAACGTTCGCCTTGGTCTTCCCCGTCCAACTTTCGCATTCACTCTTGACTCATAAATCCTTTTTGCCAGTCTCCTTTCATTCATTCTCTCTACATGCCCAAACCATCTAAGTATACCTTTCTCAATTTTAGACACAACGTCTTCTTTTATACATCACGAAAATTAAGAATAAAATAAAAAACAAAAACTTAAATTAAGAATAATAATAAAAAATCTAAGGGTACTTCAAGTTTTTTTTTTCAGCATTTGTTCTTATTCTGTTTTTAATCGACTTCAAAAAAAGGAGGAGGTTATTAATTCGTCTGTATTTTTTTTACATTTGTTACCTCATATCTCCCGACTGGATCCAGAGGGTGCTTAGTCAGATAACCTGTCCGGTTACTAGCTAAGCACGCGGGTAAGCGACCCCGGGTGCCTCGAGCTGTTACTACCGCTACAATTTCTCCCCTCCGCGGTAGAAATATCCTATCCCCAACCCAAATACCCCCCCGAAACTCCTATCTGACTGTCATTTCCTATTTATAACATTCCACACCGATAAATGGCGGTATATCCATTCCCCGCTGACCCAAATGCTAGAGACCGATAACGGGCAGCAGCGTTATCGGTGCGAGAGGGTCAGCACTGCGATCACCAACCCGCCTGCCAAGCGTGGTGATTACCGGCAAAACCAAAAATGAAAACCACAAGGCAGCAACGGCCCCCAGTCCCCGGCAGCCCCGCTATTCCTAGCTCTGGCAGCGGTTATGGTAACGGCGGGGCAGGGGGTGCTAAGAATCTCCGGAAGAGATTCCGCTGCCAACCCCGACGACTTGACCTGGCAACATACAACGCACGCACTTTGAGGACCGACGAAAAGATCTTCGAACTGGAAGAAGCAGTAAACAAGTTACACTGGGATATTATAGGATTGTCGGAAGTCCGTAGAGAGGGGGAGGACACGATAATCCTCAAATCCGGTAACTTGTTCTACTACCGGGAGGGCGAACACCAGTCCCAAGGTGGTGTCGGGTTCCTCGTCCACAAATCCCTCGTCAACAGCGTTGTAGAAGTTAACAGCGTGTCCAACAGGGTAGCGTACCTGATACTCAGAATCACCAAACGGTATTCGCTGAAGGTCATCCAGGTTTACGCACCCACATCATCGCATCCGGACGATGATGTAGAGGTTATGTATGAGGACATATCCAGGGCCATACATACCTCTAGGACCTTCTACAACGTTGTGATGGGTGATTTCAACGCAAAACTCGGCGAGCGAAGCGGGGCAGAGTTGAGGGTGGGGCAATTTGGCTATGGGCAACGGAACCAGAGAGGACAGATGCTAGCTGATTTCATGGAAAAGGAGGGACTCTACATGATGAACTCCTTTTTCAAGAAACAGCCGCTCCGTAAATGGACTTGGCTGAGTCCCGATGGTTCCACGAGAAATGAGATTGACTTCATCATGTCTACGAAACGGAACATATTCAATGATGTCTCTGTGATCAATAAAGTGAAAACTGGGAGCGATCACCGCATGGTTAGAGGCACATTGAATATCAACGTACACCGGGAACGGTACAGACTGGTGAAGTCAACGCTCCGACCCACTCGCGCTCATATTCAAAACCCCGAGAGCTTCCAACTAGAGCTGCAAAACCGCTTCGCCTGCCTCGAGGAATGCGACTCCGTGGACGAGCTAAACAATAGGCTAGTGGAAACTGTCCATACGGTTGGGATGAAATTCTATAAACCCCGTAAAAAGCAAACCAAGAGATTCTCAGACCATACTCTTAATCTCATGGAACAGAGACATGCAATGAGCTTGCAGTCTACAGCAGACGCGTCCGCATATCGGCAGATCAATAGACAGATCTCTAAATCGCAAAAGCGTGATGTGCGACACTTTAATGCCGAGCGTATACGAGATACCATCGAACGCAACAAAGGCACTAAAGTGTTCGCAAAAGATCTGTCTATCGGTCAGAGCCAGTTGACGCGGCTGAAGACTCATAACGGCGAACTCATTGCATCTGGACCTGAGATTCGGAGGGAGGTTGAGAGTTTCTATGGACAGTTGTACACATCGACTTGCAAGCCTATTGATAGTTTGGCTAAAGATCCCCGTGCCAAACTGACCCGGCATTATACCGAAGATATCCCGGACGTCAGCTTGTACGAGATTAGTATGGCTCTCAAACAGATGAAGAACGGCAAGGCACCGGGTGATGACGGAATCACAGCGGAACTCCTGAAGGCGGGTGGAAAACCCATTCTTAAAGTCCTTCAGCGAATGTTCAATTCCGTCATTCTGGAAGGCACGGTGCCAAAGGCATGGCATAGGAGCGTGGTAGTTCTGTTCTTCAAGAAAGGTGACAACACCTTATTGAAGAACTATAGACCTATTGCGCTGCTAAGTCATGTCTATAAACTGTTCTCGAGGGTCATTACGAATCGTCTCGCTCGCAAGTTTGACGACTTCCAGCCTCCCGAACAAGCCGGATTCCGAAAAGGCTTTAGTACCATAGACCACATCTTTACGCTGCGGCAGATTATACAGAAGACCGAGGAGTATAATCGGCCACTTTGCTTGGCGTTCGTGGACTATGAGAAAGCCTTCGATTCGGTGGAAACCTGGGCCGTGTTGAGATCTTTGCAGAGATGCCGAATTGACCACCGGTATATACACGTGTTGAAGTGCTTGTACGAAAACGCCACCATGTCAGTCCGTATACAGGACCATAGCACAGAGTCTATCCAACTGCAGCGTGGAGTGCGACAGGGAGATGTTATCTCCCCGAAGCTCTTTACTGCGGCGTTGGAGGACCTGTTTAAGCTTATGGAGTGGAACGGACTGGGCATCAACATCAACGGCGAGTACATCACTCATCTACGGTTTGCCGACGACGTGGTCATTATGGCAGAGACTCTGGAAGATCTCAATGCAATGCTCGATGACCTCAGCAGAGCTTCTCGACAGGTGGGCCTAAAAATGAACATGGATAAGACGAAAGTTATGTCCAATATCCATGTTCCGCTCCACCCAGTCATCGTTGAGAACTCAGCACTCGAAATTGTAGACGAATATACATACCTGGGACACATTGTCCAGCTAGGTAGGTCCAATTTCGAGAAAGAGGTCAACCGCCGAATCCAACTCGGTTGGGCAGCGTTCGGGAAACTACGCCAGATATTTTCGTCCGATACTCCTCAGTGCCTGAAGACAAAGCTCTTCGAACAGTGCGTGTTGCCAGTGATGACCTACGGCTCCGAAACGTGGTCGCTGACTATGGGCCTTATACGAAAGTTCAGAGTCACTCAGCGTGCGATGGAAAGGGCTATGCTTGGAGTTTCTCTACGTGATCAAATCAGAAATGAGGAGATCCGTAGCAGAACTAAAGTCACCGACATAGCCTTACGAATCGCGAACCTGAAGTGGCAATGGGCGGGCCACATAGTCCGACGGACCGATGGACGTTGGGGCCCGAAGGTGCTGGAGTGGCGACCCCGCACCGGGCGGCGCAGTGTAGGTAGACCCCCCACAAGGTGGACCGATGACATAAAGAGGGTCGCCGGTAGCCGCTGGAGCCAGGCGGCGCAAGATCGGGCCTTGTGGGTATCATTTCGTGAGACCTATGTCCAGCAGTGGACGTCCATCGGTTGAAGCGACGACGACGATCTCCCGACTGGGTGGACCGATCTTGATGATTTTTTTTTAAATGAAAGTCGTCAAAGGTTCCCATTTTTTTTAAACCAGTTCTGATGGTGGCATCCAAATTGATGACAAAACCGGCTAAGTCTTAACTTTGCGTAAGCATGTGCGCGACAAATGGACGAATAACTCAAGATCACGCCAACAGATTTCGATGATTCTTTTTTTATTAAAAAGGATATACTTCAAGGGTTGTTTTGTGATAGTCTGGTAAGGTTGTGTTGATGGAATCCATGACAAAGTGACGGCACACTTCAATTCTTAGAAGCAAAACAACGATACTTGGCAGAATCTTCTATAAGCTACCCAGATATTTGAGTTGCCTACCGTAACATCGGTATGGTCAAGTGCTAGTCGTAGTTAAATATGAAGATCAATGGAACTCCTCAACGGCTTACAGTAAGTGTGATTTTTGGCAAAATCTATAACTGTCTGTAATCAAATATCAATGACCTTACGTTTGTTGCTGCATTGCAATATTTGAAAGGTGAATTATGAGTGAAGCGGTGGTATAAGGGTTTCGGGTTCGATCCCGGATGTGGCGATATTAATGTAAATTTAACTTTGTAAAATTGTTTCATTTAAACGTTGTTATCTCATATGAGAAACGCGTTATAGGTATACATATATTGAGACATATTTGTTAGTTTACTTCAGATTCACTAAAAATCAAAAAATAAATATAAATTTTAACAAAAAAAGAACCACCTTCAGCCGAGGTGCCTACATACATAGCTATAGGCGGGAGAGACGCGGGAGCTGCCAAGTGGACACCCGGGGAACATCTACCTTGGCTGACACCGACTCCGAATATAACAATACGAAGAACACTATAACAGAATACGCAATTATTTCTTACTTTTTAGAGCATATTAATGTATTTGTAAGTTTGTTTTGAAGGCGGTTCTTTTTTGTTAAAATTTATATACGATTCAGTCGATACAGTCGAACACTATCGTAAAATTAGTTTGCGTCAATTTTTTCATAGTTTATTTCTGTAATGGACATCTATTGACTCATCACGATATCTCTGGAACCATAAGGCAGAGACTTGAAGTTTGGTAGGAATATTCCTTTTGCCAAGTATAGATCAGCTAAGAACGGATTTTACGAAATTCCACCCGCAAGGGGGTTGCTATAAATATATTGATATTTTTGATAAAAGAATCTTCCTTTCATTCTTGATAGTTTTCAAGATATACAGTTTTTATTTGCTCCTGTAAAATTTTTATTTTCCTATTACAAGATTGTTCGTCGGAGACTGCGATATGTGATGATCTAATCTGACATGGACTGACCTGATAAGAAATAATTTGCCCTCTTACGGTTTCTACACAGCAATTATTTTTGCTTGGAGGCTCAACTTTGCTGGTAGGAAAGAACCTACCAGAGATCTAACCCAGGATCTCTGTTATCAAATTGAGTACTTGCACCACTATGCCAATGAGGCTGTCAGTAATGTTCTTATAAAAAGTAGTAATATTACCTGAATATTGAGCTTATATCTATTTGTGAACACCATCCACTGGTGCTCCCATTGCCACCTTTGGAAGAGTTGTCGCAATTCCTCTGTTGGCAATAAAAATATATGACCACGCAACAAATCCCGCGAAACAATATCTGTATGTGGACCACTTAATATTGCAGCTGTTATGAAGTATGGGTCATCCTGTGATCTGTAAGTAAATAAGTTTTGGAGTTTCACTTCTTTGGATGAATGAGTGTAAAATGTTTACAGATGAAACGCGTGATTAGCAACGAAGATGTGCAACATTTTTTAGTCTGATTCATTTGGAGGTCAGATGGTATTATTACGCCACTGCAGTCATTACTATTACTTTACTATAATCTCATCTGATGTTAAGCGATGATATAATTTAAGAATTTGGGTATGGCAGAAGAATCACAAAAGTAAAATAAATGCGGTAGAGATGAGAGCGTTGAGAAGCGTGAGTGGATTAAAACTGAGTGACAGAGTGAGAAATAGTGTGATAAGAGAACGTTGTGGTATAAAAAAAGACGTAGTGACTAAAATTGAAAAAGGTATGCTTAGATGGTTTGGGCATGTAGAGAGAATGAATGAAAGGAGACTGACAAAAAGGATTTATGAGTCAAGAGTGAATGCGAAAGTTGGAAGGGGAAGACCGAGGCGAACGTTCCTGGACCAAATCCAGGACATTTTAAATAACGGCCAGGTCAAGAGTACTCTAAACCGACGAACTTGTATGAAAGGTTTAATGAGATTGAAAGAAGCGAAGGAGATATGCAAGGATCGTGGCAAGTGGAAGGATGTTGTCTCTGCCTACCCCTATGGGAATGAGGCGTGATGCTATGTATGTATGTATGTATAATTTAAGATGGAAGCACGCTGACCTGATAAAAGGTAATTTTACCCATAATGGTTTCGGCACAGCATCTACTAATAGAGTACTTGTATCATTGGATATTTCTGAAAATATTTACACAGAGACATGTGAGCTTTCAATAGACAGTGTTGTAAAATTTTGGGACTAAATTTGAATAACAAATTAATATTTGAAAAAACTGTATTATAAATATACTAATAAAGTGTGTGCGTACAAACTACACATGTCAGAAAGAAACTTCATTGAAAAACTAATTTTTAAGTAATGTTTATATTTACACAAATCTAAAACTGTGGATTTACGAGACTCATTATTTGTATTAATTGTCGAAAATTAATACAAATAATTGATTGAAATAGCAAATGACGAATTGTAAATAGAAATGCCACGTGATTCTGGTCAATATTAGAAATTATTATTTAAATTTTGTTTTTGAATTTAAAGTTTATAAAAGAGAATTTATGAAATTTTTTAATTTTATATTTTATTATAAATTGTATATTAAATTATTAAATGACGAGTGGCAAATTAAAATGACACATGTTTATTATAAATATTAGAACTATACATGCAAACATAGCATCACACCTCATTTCCATAGGTGTAGGCAGAGACCATGTCCTTCCACTTGCCACGATCGTTGCATATCTCCTTCCCTTCTTTTATTCTCATTAAACCTTTCATACAAGTTTGTCGGTTTTAGAGTACTCTTGACCTGACCCTTGTTTAAAATGTCCTAGATTTGGTGCGGGAGCATTCGCCGTGGTCTTCCCCTTCCAACTTTCGCATTCACTCTTGACTCATAAATCCTTTTTGTAAGTCTCCTTTCACTCATTCTCTCTACATGCCCAAACCATCTAATTAAAACTACCTAACCTTCAAATGAATAAGTATAAAAAAACGCTGCACATCTTTGTGAATCAAAAGATTCATTTCAAAAAATTAATATAACAATTCTAAAATACTTACATATCTTCAGTGAAGAAACTATGAGTTTTTGCAAACAACTTTAACAGGGACCCGTTCCTCCATTTGAGCATATGCTTTTTACCAAGTAAAAGTATCTTTTTGTTACGTTTTAAAAAGTAATTAATTACCATTGTCAACATTTTTATTCTCTCGCCAACATCACCTTTACCGGATAGATATGCTATGTTTAATGCATCCAATACTATATCGTAAGGAGCTGTTCTTTCCACAAAATTCATAAATCTTTTCAATTCCTCTGGTGATGTTTTAAGAAACAAATCTGAACCAACAATTAATTTCTCTTTCACATTTTGCTGTAATTTGGTAAATTCTTCATTTGATAAACTCATAAGCTCCAATTTTGAGTTACAGATTGAACATTGGCCTCTACAAATAGAATAAAAACAAAATCTCAATTCCTTCTGTTATTTAAATACACCGTTATAAATAAAACTATGAATTGAAGAGAAACTTCTTTAGGTGCATGAGGGTAAAATTTTTACAGATGAAAGCATCATGAAGACATGCAGGGTTATTATGCTATTTTTTTTTTAAGGTTAGGTGGTTTTAATATTTACAAATAACATGTGGCATTTTAATTTGCCAGGCTTCATTTAATATACAATTTTTCATAAAAGATAAAACGAAAATACTTCATAAAGTGTATTTTCTAAATTTAAAACTCAACAAGAAAATTTAATTAATAATTTCATTTAATTAATGGGCATAACATGTGGAATTTCAGTAAATTAATTTAATTAATTTTTGACACTTTTAATATTTTAATGACAATTAAATTCCTAACATATCTTCCTTTTTCCCACCCTCTAAGTGTCGGAAGTCTCACACAATCAATTTATTTTATTGATTAACTCAAGTTCAATTATAATTTTTTTGAACCATTAGTGGATGACAGTTGATAATGATGATATTAAGAAAGTTTTTTAAATTAAATCCATTAAATTACAATCCTGCGACATATAGAATTATAATTTAATTTTATATTTATATTCTTTGCTATTACTTATAGTTGTATCTTCAGATGTACATCTACTATTGGCTGTTGGTCTCTCCTAATGATATTGACCAAGCCTGTGCCAAGCACCTTCTACCACTCTGTTAACATAACTAATTTTGAAGCCAGAAATAGCAGAGCTGCTGTTGTTGCCTTGTCATTCATTCAGAAAAATATACCAATAATCACTACACTTAGCAAGTAGTTCTGACCCTATCACACCAATAATGCTATTGCTGTTATCAATTGGTGATAGTTAGGTCAGCAGTTAGAATTGGTTAAACCACTATTACTCCTCAGAGACTCATCAGTAAGAGCACAGTGTAGCACATGCAGGTGAGGATGACATTTGCAGAAGCTAACAGGAATGAGTCTTCCCCTTACACCTAATCCTGTCCCTTACATCTTTATTTATTATTAATATTATGATATAAAATTAGATTGCTATTGTTAATATTGTTATCTATAGAGCAATTATTGAAATACCTGTGTTTCCTTACTTCTGAATATTGAACAATCCAATTAATTTCTTCAAATGACTCTTTTAATCTTTGAGCAGTAAACTTTGATATAACAGCACAATTTAATGAAATATGATTACATATCTCATTCATATATTTTAAGATTACTTTCTTATCTTTATATTTTCTAAATATATATTTCATCCATTCATCATATGCATAGTCTTGAAGAGGTCTTTTATTGTTAATACTTTTTTCAACCATTTTCATGGCTTCCACCCTCTTATTGTTTCTAAACAGTGTTCCTATTAAGGTGCTATAAGCAGAATGGGTTGGACTTCCAGTTAATAAAATATCATCTAAGACTTTCATACACTTCCTCCATTCATTTATAGAACAAAGAGCATGCAAAAGTTTTTCACAAGTCATAAAATCCAGTACCTTATACCTATGGTAAAGGTTTGTGTAAGTATTCAGAATAAATTCTTTCTCACTCTCTGATAATTGAAACTGCTTAGAGTATTCATAATAAAGACTTAGCAAGCTGTTAATTGCGCCTAATGATAACTCCTGGTTAGATGTTTTTAAATAATTAGCAAAGGACAATGCAGCATTATATTTCTTATCTGCTACCATAACTTTTAAAATCACAGCATCAATATTTTTCTCATTCAGAATGCCTGGTTTGCACAGGACATTGTTTTTAAAATCTGGCCAATTAGATTCTTGTTTGTCGTTCTCTACCGCTGATTTTATAAAATCAATCTGCAGTGTTTTACTCAACGCTGGCGTAGTTATTGACCGTGCTATTAGGCACGAATCTGAAAAAATTTAAAAAGTGCAATATGTTAAATATTATTAGAATCCTTAAAACAAAATAAAAATGATCTGGTAATATCTCTATATATGAACTTACAATTATATCTTAAATACCCTTTAACAGGTATAATACTTTTAAAACTCATCTTATTTCATAAATTTATAACAGTTACACGTTTTTTTTAACATGTAAGGTTTAAAATTAAAAACGCATTTCCACAATGACAATGAGTAAAGTAGGAATTTAAATCATGTGAAATGTAATTTATAATACAAAATAATAATAAAAATCCAATGTGTTTAGCAGTCAGCACAATATTTTTTGTGATTCGGTTTTCTATATTCATATTTCATATTACTCTGTGACTTTATTTGGTTAAATAATCTGTTTAACAGTCTTGAATTCGAGTCTTTTAGTATTCTAATTTAAAAAAATGAAAAACTTAAAATGCTAAAAAAAGAGTTTGAAAATCTAACCACAAAAAAGCCCATTTTTTATTTCAACTTATTATATTTGTTATATCCAACTCTCTATATTGATGTTAATATTTTAATACTCTGGGTTTTTCATGCCGGTAACACTGGATACCATTACGTCAAATCATAGATAATACCTATATACTGGTAACGTCAAATAATCGAACTAAAATATTGTGATTTGTTCACAGAGTATGTTATTGATATTTTTAATATTGAAAATTATATGTTAAATGATGATTAAGTGTTAGTAAGATATTGAATGCAAATTACACTAGAAATATAAGCCACAACATCAAAAACTAGTTAAATATAGGGTATAGAACATGGATGGTGGCAAAGCAACAAAAATGCCCAAAGTGGCAAAGGCAAGTTTCCTTCTTAATTTTTATTTGATATCTGAAAGTTTGAAGCAAATCTTATAAATATGCTTTATTCTAGGTTAAAAACAAAGCTCCAGCCGAAATACAAATAACAGCTGAACAACTTTTGCGTGAAGCAAAAGAAAGAGATTTGGAAATATTACCTCCACCACCAAAACAGAAGATCTCAGATCCAGAGGAGCTAAGAGATTATCAACATCGAAAAAGAAAAGCTTTCGAGGATAACATACGGAAAAACAGACTTGTATGTTTTTATATAGCTAATTTAAAATGTGTGAAATTTTATTTACATTTATAATAAAAAACTTTTGTGACTGCCTCACTGGCACAATGGTTTCATGGTTGAATAGTCATTTCACTAGTAGAAAAGTCCTGGTAAATCTGACAAAAAGTACATCTCTAGTTGTAACTTGTTATACTGTATAGTAAAAAATGCAGTTTCATTTCACGATAGAAAATATTTTATATTATGCCTATGTTTATTACATGGGAGGATTTGGAACAAAATGTATCTATATTTATATAGAAGCATTATCACAAAGCATCACAATGAACTGCCTTTTTTACTTATGTGGTAACCTTTGTTAACACCACAAATTCTATAGCAATATTGCTCTGACAAAACAATTGAGTTCCAGCAGAATCGTGTGAATCCTGTGTGATATACAACATACATAAATAGCACCAAGCCTCATTCCCATAGGGGTAGGCAGAGACAACATCCTTCCACTTGCCATGATCCTTGCATATCTCCTTCGCTTCTTTCATTCTCATTAAACCTTTCATACAAGTTTGTCGGTTTAGAGTACTCTTGACTTGGCCCTTAATTAAAATGTCCTGGATTTGATCCATGAACGTTTGCCTTGGTGTTCCCCTTCCAACTTTCGCATTCACTCTTGACTCATAAATCCTTTTTGTCAGTCTCCTTTCATTCATTCTCTCTACATGCCCTAACCATCTAAGCATACCTTTCTCAATTTTAGTCACTATATCTTCTTTGATACCACAACATTCTCTTATCACATCATTTCTTACTCTGTCACTCAGTTTTTAACCCACACATACATTGCAACACTCTCATCTCTACCACATTTATTTTACTTTAGTGATTCTTCTGCCATACCCAACTTTCACTACCATACATAAGTGTTGGCACCAACACTCCTGCATGCACAGCCAGTCTGGCCCTTTAAGACACTCTCTGGCTATTCATAAACATGCGCAGGGCACCACTTACCATCACTTTCACATGTTCCATCTTTTGTAAATTTAGATTCCAAGTATACCAATTCTTTCACCTCTTCCACTTGTTCCCCATCAATCAAAATATTGCCATTCATAATAGATTCATATCTTTCAAAAAGCAGTGTAGAGTAAACATTTGATGAGTAATTCATTCATTCTTAATTCAAAGCTTCATTCATAATATTTAGCATCTCCTGAAGCTCGTTAGCGGATGACGCAAGTATTACTTGNAGAGAGACTTCAATGCTTGAATCAGATTACCGCTCACCCCATATGTTGATAACGTTGAACGCAGATCATAGGCTTTTTCGAAATCTAAAAAAGTGCAATAAACTTTTTGGTGTTTAGCCATACATTTTTCAGTTATGCATCGTAAAGAAAAGACCTGATCCATACATCCCATTCCTCTTCTAAATCCCTCTTGCATGTCCCATATTTTCTCATCAGTTTCATTAATACAATCATATACAATACAATATATAAAACTAACACAATATGTTGATTTTATCAAGCATTTTTACTGATTCTGGGTTATTAAAAGTTAGCAATTTATTTATTTATTAAAATTACAGGTCATAGGCAATTGGCTTAAATATGCACAATGGGAAGAATCACAGAAACAAGTGCAAAGGGCCCGTTCAATTTACGAAAGAGCTTTGGATGTGGACCACAGGAATATTACCTTATGGTAAGATGAGCCACATATACAAAGTATACTTTAATACATCAGAAAATGTTAAACTTTCAACAAAAATATATATGGCTTCAAAAATCTGTTTTCCTTATGTTTTTCCATTTATATATATTACAAGATTTACTTAGCTTATAAATAAAAATCACACTAATTATGTAACTTAAATTTATAGGCTAAAATATACAGAAATGGAAATGCGTAATCGACAAGTCAACCATGCGAGGAATTTATGGGATAGAGCTGTTACTATTCTGCCTAGAGTGTCTCAGTTTTGGTATAAATATACTTATATGGAAGAGATGTTGGAAAATGTAGCTGGAACAAGACAAGTAAGTTGTAATACAATAAATGTTAATTTGTACATCTTTATAAGCAAATTTATATTTTAGGTACATTTCACAATTTATTATATTCAGAATAAAAATTTGCATTTGTATGTGGTCCAAATAAGTGGCATTCCATTGTAGTTCAAAATTTTAATTATTAATAAAATACTTTATTTATATACTCAGGTTATATTTGTTTAATTTGTAGAATATAACCCCATGATAAAATAACAGTTTTAAATGAAATTTAATTCATGGCTAGAAGAGCCCACTAGACTTCAAAAATTACCATATTTGTGGTTCTTGAATTAACTAGCAGGACATGAAATGCTAGTCAGTGCTGCAGTAGGAAATTGTTTTATGAACTACACTACTTGTTTTTACACATTTTTTTTGCCATAAATTCAACATTTTGAACCTAATATTGTACTTCACCATGGCCAGGTTTAAAAGTTATGTAAAATTGCCTTTGGACTTTTATATAAATTTGAATTTATATTTAACAAGAAAAGGCTATATTTGAAGTACTATCACAGTAACATTTTTATATATGAAGTACTATTTTAATTTTACAGGTTTTTGAAAGATGGATGGAATGGCAACCTGATGAACAGGCCTGGCAGACTTACATCAACTTTGAATTACGATATAAGGAACTTGACAGAGCTAGGCAGATATATGAAAGGTTTGTTATGGTCCACCCTGATGTAAAACACTGGATTAAATATGCTAGATTTGAAGAAAATCATGGTTTCATTAACAGTGCTAGAAAGGTTTATGAAAGAGCTGTTGAATTTTTTGGAGATGAGGAACTAGATGAAAGATTATTTATTGCATTTGCAAAATTTGAAGAAAACCAGAAGGAACACGACAGAGCAAGAGTAATATACAAATATGCATTAGATCACATTCCTAAAGATAGAAACAAAGAAATATATAAAGCATACACTATCCATGAGAAAAAATATGGTGATAGATCTGGGATAGAAGATGTTATTGTTAATAAACGGAAATACATGTATGAACAGGAAGTGATAGACAATCCCACAAATTATGATGCCTGGTTTGATTACATCCGACTTGTAGAAAATGAAAGTAATGTTGATGATGTTAGAGATACATATGAGAGGGCAATTGCCAATGTACCACCATCAAAGGATAAACAATTTTGGAGGAGATACATTTATTTATGGATTAATTATGCCCTATATGAAGAACTAGAAGCTGAAGATGTAGATAGAGCTAGACAAGTCTACAAAACTTGTCTAGAGTTAATACCACATAAAATATTTACATTTTCAAAAATTTGGCTGATGTATGCACAGTTAGAAGTTAGATGTAAGAATCTGAAACAAGCTAGAAAAACACTTGGAATGGCTCTTGGGATATGTCCAAGAGATAAATTGTACAGAGGGTACATTGATTTGGAGATACAATTAAGAGAATTTGATAGATGTAGGATTTTATATCAGAAATTTTTAGAATATGGTCCAGAGAATTGTGTAACATGGATCAAATTTGCTGAATTGGAAACATTGCTTGGAGACATAGATAGAGCTAGAGCTATCTATGAAGTTGCTGTGGGACAACCTAGGCTTGATATGCCAGAGTTATTATGGAAGAGTTACATAGATTTTGAAGTTACTCAAGGTGAAACAGACAAAGCCAGACAGCTATATGAAAGATTGTTAGAAAGAACAGTTCACGTTAAAGTATGGCTATCATATGCGAAATTTGAATTGAACGCTGATAATCCTGACAACCTTAATGTAGATTTAGCAAGGAGAGTATATGAACGTGCTAACGATAGCTTACGAACAGCCGGTGAAAAGGAATGTAGAGTACTACTTCTAGAAGCTTGGAAAGATTTTGAAACAGAAATTGGTGATGATGAAAAAATTGATAAGGTTATGGCTAAAATGCCTAGAAGAGTTAAAAAGAGACAAAAGATTGTCAATGAAACTGGTGTTGAAGAAGGATGGGAAGAGGTGTTTGACTACATTTTCCCTGAAGATGAGATGGTTAGACCTAACTTGAAGCTATTAGCGGCGGCTAAAAATTGGCGCAAAAAGCAAGAGTTCACTGAAAACACAGGGTCTAGTAATAATTTACAGCAAGATATGAGCACAGAAGAAAATGAGAACCGCAGCGAATCTTGATTACTTGAGATTAAAATAAAATTATAAAATAAAACTGTTTTTCTACTGTACTGTCTGTATATCTTGTTGTGTGGCCCACTTTTGTACATGTCCCATATCTCAGCATGCTATAAATTATCTCAAACACCCAATCAAACAATTTGAGGGTGAGTTTTGTTAAGTTGTTAACCTTTTTATAAGTATTAAAAACATTACGCATGATCCAAAGGGTATCAAAGGACCCCAATTTATTTATGTGGAAATCTAGAACAGATACATCTCAACATGAACTGCATATCGTTGCGCTTTCACGAGGCGACTGATCAACAACTCCCTACTAATACAAGGTGTTAGGAGACCGCTCCCAAAATATAAATTACATTTTTGTAGAATGGAACGGAAATCGATCCTGATTTAAAAAAAAAATAAAACGTTTTATTAGCATTAGTTACGCTCCATCATGTAAGTACAACTAAATAAAACCTTTCAAAGTTTCATGAAAAAATGCAATACTTTAATAAAAGTGTGTGGGTGTACGCGCGTTAGAAGTTATGCTTCTTTGGCGTAACAAGATAAAAATCATCAAAAAAGAAATTATCGTTCGCCTTCTACGTTTGTAGAAAAAACGACACAAACGATAGAAAAAATTTAATACAATTAATGTTTTATTATAACGCATTATCTAGTTAAATAAAGTTTATTTACATATCATAAAAAACTAAAATACACAAAGGAATGACTTTTTATTTTAGCATGCAACATATACATATTGATATTAAATTCACATCCATTGGTTGGAGTTCAGTAGACATGTGAGTTATAAGAGGCTTACGATAGCTAAAGTATGATACAAATATTCTTGTCTGAAAGTTGTAACTTTGGTAAAAATGTCACATTGATAAATTCAATATCACAATATATCTAACAAGTAATATCATAAAATAATTAAGGGATTATATAATTATAAAATATTAAAAAAACTAAAATGTTAGCTATAGCTAACTTCAGAGTGTCGGTTTTTGTGACAGTGTGCACTCGCAGCATAAAAATTTACTCATCGTTTATCCCTAACGCGCCAAAAGAAGTATAACTTCAAAAACAACCAGCACTGAAACAAAATGAACACAGCTGACGTCTCAGCCCGGGTCAACGACCTCACGCTGCCCGTGCGCACGTGTTTTTTTCCGTCTCTTCATCAAAGGTGTAATTAGTACTATCATCTGTACAATACAGAAGACGTATTCTGTCCGAAGACTTGACGACCAAAAACTCCCAACTATCTAGATATAATAACTTATATGGTAAAAGACGGCTACATTAAATAATACTCTCCCTAATAAACTAGCTTTTCAAAATAATGAAGGAAGTCTAGAACTAACTAAAAAGAATAATGAAGGAACTAAGAAGAATTTTAAATATAAACTAAATAAATACTATATCGTCGTCATCGTCGTCGCTTCAACCGATGGACGTCTACTGCTGGACATAGGTCTCACGAAATGATGCCCACAAGGCCCGATCTTGCGCCGCCTGGCTCCAGCGGCTACCGGCGACCCTCCTTATATCGTCGGTCCAACTTTTGGGGGGTCTTCCTACACTGCGTCGTCCGGTGCAGGGTCGCCATTCCAGCACCTTCCGGCTCCAACGTCCGTCGGTCCTTCAGACTATTTGCACCGCCCGTTGCCACTTCAGGCTCGCGATTCGTAGGGCTATGCCGGTGACTTTGGTTCTGCTACGGATCTCGTCATTTCTGATTTGATCGCGTAGAGCATAGCCCTCTCCATCGCAAGCTGAGTGACTCTGAGCTTCCGAATGAAGCCCATAGTCAGCGACCACGTTTCCAATCCGTAGGTAAGCACTGGCAACACGCACTGTTCGAAGACTTTAGTCTTCAGGCACTGATGGATATTGGACTAAAATGTCTTCCGGAATTTCCCGAACGCTGCCCAACTGAGTTGGATTCGGCGGTTGACGTCTTTCTCGAAATTGGACCTACCTAGCTGGACTATGTGTCCCAGGTATATGTATTCGTCAACAATTTCGAGTGTAAAGTTCTCAACGATGACTGGGTGGAGCGGAACATGGATATTGGACATAACTTTCGTCTTATCCATGTTCATTTTTAGGTCCAGCTATCGACAAGCTCTGCTGAGGTCATAGAGCATTGCATTGAGATCTTCCAGTCTCTGCTATAACGACCACGTCGTCGGCAAACCGTAGATGAGTGATGTATTCGCCATTGATGTTGATGCCCAGTCTATTTCACTAATAAATAAATACTATATACAAAGTATAAATGACCACTTCTTAGTCGGATTGTACATGAATTATGATATATTATTTTGTAATTATATTTATAATTCTCCATATGTATTTTCTTAAAAACAATCGTCGACTTAAGGGTGCATGGAACAACTCTTGAGAGTTTACGTTTAAAATGAATATTTATTGTATTTCTAATGATGAGATATTAAAATAATCCGTTTTCGGGGATGGTCCCCGAACACCTTGTATACTTATAAGTTAGCTCACTCGCGCATTGGTGCCAGTACTAGCTTCGGTAACAGAGGTGTTGGGTTCGATTCCCGGTAGATCAAATTTAGGAAATTTTCTAAGTCTGGACTAATGGGAGGCTTCGATCGTGACTAGTTTAGAAAGCATACGAGATAAACCACCTTCTACCAGGTCAGCGCACTTCCATCACTGTACAATCAAGTTTATAGTCACGCGCTAACTTGTCAACGAAAAAAATATATATCTATCCATCCAGTCAAATTCAAATACTTTTTAAATCTTAGTAGTGGATGCCAATTGATTTTAATACAGTTATAAGACTTCATGGGCACGGATGAAACGAGCGTTTAGCGTCACGAAGATGAGCAGCGTTTTTATGGTAATTCTTTTGAAGGTTAGTTAGTTTTAATATTTACAAATAACATGAGGCATTTGTCACTCGTTATTTAATCATTTAATATACTATTTTTAAAAAAATATTTTATAAAATCTCTTTTCTAAATTTGAAATTCAATTAATAATTTCTAATATTGACAAAAAACATATGGCAAAAAACACATCAATAAATTATTTTCGACACTTAATTTTTTAATAACAATTAAATCCATTAAATTGCAAACATATCCTTTTCCTTCCCTAAGTCTATGATATCTAAAGTAAAACTTTGTGATTTGTGAACTGACATGTTAACTTTGTAATTTTTTTTTAATCATCAGGATATTTTTTTTTAATTTCTTATTTATTTATATATAGCCTAAAAAATAAGTTTCAAGCTTTTCTAAAAGTGACGATATTTCCGTCCCTTGCATCATTTTTTCGCATAACGGCTATATCAGGCATTAGACTATGTGTTTAGTAGTTTTGGCGTGAAAGCGCGACAGATAGACAGAAATTACTTTCGTATTTATGTTATTAAAGATGATTTACTTTAAAAACTTAATTGAAATCTCATTGATAAAACTAAAGCGTTGAGATAACAGTTTTCTTGTTTTAAAGCTTGAATTTAGAATTCGGTTATAGGCCAGTTATGTAGACTAATGTTAATTCATTACGTTACATGCCTTGTCTTAGAAAAGAGGGGTATAATTACATAATGGTTTAAAAATGATTATTTAATGTCAAAAATCTAAGTCCAATTTAAATGGTTGTCATTTTATTATTGACGAAATATGTTACTTCCAGCTAGAATGGTGTGTGTGGACTAAGCCTTAATTTTTATGTAATAATACATAATACCGTTACTTATTTGTTCCATTCATGTCAGCTGTACTTAGGGCTGACACGTAACATTTAGCTTGAAAATCTTGGAGGCTTTATAACTCCTTCAGGAGTAATAAAGCCTCCACTGCTTCAAGTTACAGCTCTCGTAGTATTTTTCCCTGGGTAAGCACAGCGCCCTCTATCACTGGTTTTGCGAAACGGTTTTCCTTAACAAATAACCCTGTACATGTCATATGAAGAATTTGAACTAACTTGTAAACACACTTAACTATTTTATTCTGCGCTAGAATATACTACCCATTTTATCTGCAAAAATTCTGATCAGACAAAATAACAAATTTATATTTCCAGCATTTAAATTTTTTGAAATAAACATACAGGTTAAGTTTAAACAGTATATATAAGATAAAAAAATTATACAATCATGTTTAAAATACATTTAATAGATCACTTATTGTTCAATCAACTTCTTCTGGTCGAACTGGATGTGCTAAGGGTACAACAGACTTCTTATTAATATCTCTAGAACATGCCTTCCTCATATCTGAAATAAGATATATTAAAACATTCAATAATTAATATATTGACATTCAAACCTACCATTTGCTATTCTATATGAATATTAAAACTATTATGTTTCTAGTTCATTGTTTGTATTGTCCCACACATTAACATGACATTACATTTATTATCTAATAATTATCTAAGTTACTTTTAAATCTGCCATTTGATCTTTAAGAAATACTAATATTTTAAGAAATAATATATATAGGTTATGGTAACACTCCATAAACTAATAGTTTAGCACCAGTATAAAATTTTTAGCTAGTAATTTAGTTTTTTAATAAAATATCACATACCATAAGCATCCTCATCAGGATCTCCTGAATAGTATTCCAAAACTGTTCTATATACAATATATCCCAGATTTTTATACATATTGATTGCTACCTTGTTGCTAACTCTTACAAATAAATCCACAAAGTAGGCCTTCTTCCTGGTGATGAAAAGGCTATTTAAAACAGGATTAAAACTGACAAATAGGTTACTCTCATTATTATTATTATAACCATGCTGCTACACGGCAGGTGATGCATTGCTAAATTGCTCCCAGGATATGTAGATTTTTACACAGTGTTCCTTCACCAAAGAGCAAGCACAGTGATGAAATTTAAACAACAATGGTCCTTTAACACATGTCTATCCCCCAATGTTATATTAACTTTATCTTCCACATCTTATAGATTGCAGTAACAAATTTACATATAATCACTATATTGTAGGCATAATTATTTTATACCTAGAAACGCAAAAAAAAACTTTTGTCTCTCTATATATTCTATTGGACTTTAAGAATTATTGTTCCTGATAATATTATAAATGGGAAGTATACATGTTTTGGATGTTTATTCCTTAAACATGCAATATTGTTAAATAGATCTAGCTAGAACTCAGTATGCATAAAGTTCATAATTGTTAACAATTTTTACTACAGTATGAAACCTAGCTTAACCAGTTCAAGACAATTTGTTATTTGAAGATAGACTCATTATATCTATGTTAGTTATCTTTTTATATTTTGTAAGGCTGTCAAAAGGTTTGCATTTAAGTTTTTATATTTCTGTCATTGATATAATAATTTTATGCTAAATAAATTACTTTTCTGATACTTCTTCAAGTATATTCATCAAGGTGGCAGCTATTCCTAGACGTCTATAATCTGGGTTGACAGAGAGTGCAGTTACATGACCATGCCAGTTCTCTCCAAGACCTTCTGCTTTACCCATTACTGTAAAAATATTATAATATATAAAAACCATAATTCATAGCAATTCTAACATAGATACATTAACTGAACTTTCATAGAGCCTTATGTTATATATTATTATTATTATTATTATATTATTTGTAATATATTATTGACGCTGATAATAGAGAATGACTTAGAATCTAAATATAAGAGGGTACCATAGGCTCCTGCTCCAGGTAATTTTTTTTTTTTATTTATTGATCAAGTTACATTGTATCTTAAAATATAGGCAATGATGATACAGCAAAAGTAAAAATCTTCATTACACATCTTGGTATACAACACAATTTTTAGTTTACAAAGTATTTATAGTTTAGAAGTTTTGAACTCAATACACTTTTTTTTGCATTAGGTTATCACTTTGATAATGTGATGGACAACCCTAGTTCAAACATCTAAGGAATGTATTGTCTGAAAATTTTATGGATGACAATGATATTAGGAGAGATTTCATGCTTCAGATTTAATTCAACTATTTTAGTTTTTATTTATATGTTAGTATTTTAATATTTTTATAGTATTGTATAATTTCTTGTCATTACTTAATTTAACAGAACTGTTACTGTATGTGTATTTACCTGGAAAATAAAGATAAAAAAATTATTATTTATATATTACTTACTATAGCCCATTATTTCCCCGCTAGGTGATTCAGCCACTTGGAAATATTCTGGCCAATGAGCCAAATACTGTGTATAAAAAGATAAACCATACGTCTCGGTCAGCGGGTCCAAGTTTCTAAAATATCAAAATTCTTTTAATAGGTAACCAAAAAACTTACTGAACGACCTAAAAATTATTATTACCGACACGGTATTAAAATATAGCATGTCTTCACACGTGAAGGGCCGAATGGTCGTCATTATAAATTTTTGAAAAACGTGTTTAAATTTTTAGTGCAATAACCAAAATTCAAAATAAGTAATCAGTATATGGGTATTATCTATGAAAACAAGACTACAGGTTTTTTTAATTAATTATATCACGGCCCAGGCTTCTAGTTCTTTAAATGAAATGGAGATC
Source organism: Elymnias hypermnestra (assembly GCA_015832385.1). Classification (NCBI taxonomy): domain Eukaryota; kingdom Metazoa; phylum Arthropoda; class Insecta; order Lepidoptera; family Nymphalidae; genus Elymnias; species Elymnias hypermnestra. The sequence continues at coordinate 11,058,388 of JACTOM010000933.1, forward strand.
AAGTATACAAGCAAGCAATTCTACCAACATAGATAATACCTATATAAGTATTTACTATCTTCAAATACCTATCATCCGGATTCCTCATAATATTGGTTTAAATTATCTATATTTTTTATAATACCTAAGTTTGTTATATTGTTCCTTATAAGCTATATATTGTGAAATAAAAACACCCACGTGATAAGTACTAGATTCGATAATCGAATAAATTTGTTAATTTAACTGTCTAGCTATGTCTATTTTAATTTATATCCTGTATAGCGACAACCCATATTTGAAATGAAACTACGTATAGCTCTGTAGAGAAAAAAAATTATTAAGCGTTACTAGAGGAACGCATGTATGTCTGTTGTTTTTACTTGACTTAGAAGAAAATATCATCGATACATGAGATGGATCTCAAATAAAATTATGTTATGTTTGAATTTTATTACAATATAAACCAAAGAAGTTTTACTTCCTTCACGTGTGCACCAATTTAAGCTATGTTTTTCTTTAGATATTTCGTTGCGATCGAATACTCATTAATCTTCAAGGAACGACAAAACTTATAGAATAGAAACAAAAATGTTTCTTTGAGAAAAAGAAAGTTTTTCATAATTATGAATGACAACATAGTGGCATTGCAAAAAACAAAGTATTTGCCATGTTTTTAAAAATGTGGACGTGAAATGACCAGATTTCGTAAATATTTTAATCATAAAATAAAGATAAATAAAAAAGAGTGCGGGCCTCGGAAGGGAAAGAGTATCCACTGTAAATCTCAACTTCTTTTCAACAATCTTGTTCATTTTATGTGGAAATTTCGGTTCAGTCCGGCTGATGAATTTACCATATACGCAAAAATTTTGCAATGGTAATCATTACTAGATTCTTGACCGAATTAAAATTTTCATAACTTCCACAGTTATTTGCGTTTCTACTGAAGTTGTGGATATGTTCTCATCGTCTCTAAATTCTATATCTTATTTCAGTATGACGTTAAGAAAGTTTTTACCAAATTTTATCCTATGAACATTGTAAGCTATACTTTAGAATTCTAAATAATAGTTTGGGTCTATGATATACAGAATATATATATATATATCTAGTAACATAACTGTCAAATAAGGTTTTAATACTCCTATTATTTTTATGTTCATTCAAATCTTTTATATAGTTCTACGGATCGAATAAACGATTGTCAAATCTATTAATATATATGTTCTTAATAAATGATTAGAATATTATATAAATTTACATAAATAAAAACAAAATATTTTAACAATAACAATTTTTAGTGTTTAAATAATCTGTAACACTATCTACGATACTTCATTAAAATTGTTGCCATAAAAAATAATTTGATCTACACTCAAATATTATCCTACTCGTTTTACCACATGTCGAAAGGCATATTTATTACTCTTTTACAAGCTACAAGCTCTAGTGGAGCGATCTATGGGCATCTTGCAGTTTACCAACACGACAATGGCCGAATTGTCCGTATAAAATATTTTTTATTGGCTCATACATCTAAACCTGCCATGTCTTTGGTTTTAAAAATGGCGTATACAAGCTTTTTGTTTGCCGGTTTACGCTGCTGAATGAATAATTTTCGACACCCTGTGCGTATTTCTACGACACGTAAACGCCGTGAATATGAAAATAAAGTACATGTGTAGCTACAATGATCTGCACCATGGATCCGTGAACAAATTTTCTTAGCGTTATGGTGAATTAGAATGGTGCCTGTGGTTTGTCAAGCTCGCACGTCGACAGGTTACCCGTTCGAAACGTAAATATCGTCTAGCGAGCGTTTTGTATTTCAGATATGACAGTGTTGCAAAACGGTAGATAATGGAGAGCTCTGAAGATGATGCGGGCGCCGCGACTAGCGCTTCCCGCCGCGTATCGGCGCGGGAAAAAGAACTCGGGCGGATTGAGGACGTCAATGCAACTAGTAGTTTTCAGCAAGACCCGCCTGAACCCAGAACGTCTTGCCAAACCCCCGCAATGTCGGAGGATAACTTCGACGGGGACAGTGTTCCCTCGCCGTCGACGCAAGATGTCAACACGAGCACTGAAGCTATCCTGGACATGATTGATGAAATCGTGGACGGACCCGGTGCACCCAAGCGTTTGCCTCTAGTCGTGGGAAACGATACGGACAGTAGATTTGCGGGTGGCGGAGACTGTTCTAACGCAACCGATGATGTTAAAAGCGATGACATTATTCCATCTTCACGTCATATCCCCGATACAGGTCCAAAAATAAAGGAAAATCAAGTTGCTCCATCAAGTTCACTCAGTGAGCAGCCTTTGCTGTCTAGTGTGGGGGACATAAAAACTTCTAAAAGTGATGTTTCAGTAAATTTGGAGACCCCTCCAAGTGATGTCCCATCAGAAATAGAGACTCCTAAAAGTGATGTAGTGGTAAGAGCACAAACATCTACAAGTGAACATTGTGCAGTGGTTCTAACGACTGAAAGTGGAGCTTCATCAGAAGCTCACTCAGTACTATGTGAAGCCTCTGCAAATATGCATGAGGAATGTGTTGTATCACCTTTAAGAAATGCATCAGTACTTGACAGCAATAACTCTACAGTGTCAGTTGATGCTGAAAAAAGTATGGTATCATGTTCTGAGGACCTAAGTAATAATGCTCTAGTTAATATTCCTTCCAGCAGTGTTATACAGACTGTTCCAAGTGATTTACAGACTGAGAGTGTACCTAGTGAAAGGACATTAAAATGTGTTACTTCTAGTGATAATCGAGACAATGTAATTATAGAAAGTGCAGAATCAACATCAAGTGACAATAGTATTAGTGAAAGAAGTAGAACACCTACTACGGAGAATGTGACTAGATCTCCATTAAGACGTAGGTTAGTGCGTCCAGCTCCTAATCGACCAGACTCTACTGTATCCTCAACAGTAGATTCTACTATTAATGTGTACACATCTGAACCAGCAAATGAATGTGTCATCAAAGATGTATCAAGTTCTTCAGATGCTGTTCCCTCTACTCACAGTAATCTTAAACCAGAAGAGATTAGAAATGTAAGCGAAGTTAGTATCTGCAAAGCAGAAACCTCAAGCAGTCCCACTAAAAAAATTAAACTTATAAGAAATTCACCTCAAATAAAACATGTGGAGCCAGATATCAGCGTTGACCCACAGCCTAAATCAGTAGCTAGTGAGCAGTGTCAGTCAACTTCATCTGAAAATCAAATTGTGAGTACAGAATCATGTGTTCCTTCATTAGAAAACACAGACAATACATTAACAAATGCCCATGACAATGATGTTAAATTGGCTGAACAAAATAATCCAACATTATCAATAAAAGTGGATGAAGTACCGCAAAGATTAGATTTACGAGAACCTACAGATGAAATAATAGCAGAAAACAATGAAATTTTGGTTGATAAAGATGAAGTAATGGAAGTGTGTGTAAACACAGCACTTAAAATCACAGAGAAAGAAGACGAGAACAGGAAATTGCCACCCCTCAAAATTAATCTTACTGGAAATAAACTGGATTCCCCTGAAGCATCTATGGAAACAAATAGAGATATTTCGGATACTAGCTGTAGCAATGTAATTCTAGAGGAGTCTGAATCAATAAAGCATGTTCCAAAATTAACTATAAAACTAAGTAATAAACATGCTGAGGATATTAAATCTCCTGTACCAAAACTAACAATAAAAGCTCTCAAACCACCATCAGAATTAATTTGCCATAGTGCAGAAAATGATAAAGAACATTTGCCACATATAACAAAATTAAATATCAAACCAATTACTAAGCAACCTGAGAAAATAAATGAAGTTCATCGTAAATCTAGTAGCAGTGAAATATCAGAATCAGAATATTCTGAAAATGATGAAAGCACTAGTACATCAGATCAAGCTTCTGCTTCTGATCAAGGCTCATCTGATGTAGTCCCAAAGGTTACTATAAAACTGGGTAAACCAGGAACAGAAACAGAGGGGCAATTTTATACAGAGAAAAACGTCCCTAAGCTTACTATAAAAGCTATTCAAAACAGTGAACATGAAGAACCATTATCACCATCAAAATTAAAAGTATTCATTAGTCAATCTGATGATACCCAGATGGACAAAATACCAAAATTAACAATTAAAACAGTAACAAAATGTGAAAGTCAACCTCTTAGTCCGAAGTTAACGATAAAACCTCTGAAGCCTCCAGATGATAGAGCAGAAGATGGAATACTGTATTCCCAAGAAATGTCAAAAGGGAAAATGTCAACCGAAACACTTTGTTCAAATACTGTTTCTAAAAATTTAGTATCTCCAAAACTAGTATTAGATGCTGCATGTAGTAAATCTCCTAAAATGGTTACTAAATCCGACTCTGAAGCAATAACTAAAAGTAAAAAAGTGACACCTTATGAAAATTCTGAAAATATTCCTGTAGTAACAAAATTAAATATTAGGCCTCTAACAAAGCCTTCTGAAAGTACAGATTTATCTGATGATTTAGATGATAAAGTTCCTGTAGTCTCAAAATTAAATATTAAACCAGTAGTAAGGTCTAAAGATAGTGAAGTAGATTATAGTAAAGATGAGGTACCTAAGATTACTAAATTAAATATAAAGCCCCTTAAAAGCCCTGAAACAAATTCTTCAGAAGAAAAAGACTGTGATGATATAAAAATGGATATAAAAGAAGATAATATACCTGTTATAACTAAACTTAATATTAAGCCTATTGTTAAGCCTGTAAATGATGATTCTGTTAAAGATAATGAAAATCAGTCCTCTGAAACTGGAAATTCTAGTGATGATAATACTGACCACATACCAGTTGTTACAAAAATTAATATCAAGCCAATATGTAAGCCAAGTGATAGAGAGGAAACTGGAGTAGGTATCAAGAAGGATGACATTATTCCTGTTGTAACAAAATTAAATATTAAACCTATATTAAAACCTGAAGATAGTCCTCCTGCATCACCAAAAAAAGAGATGTCAAGAAGTTCAGGTATTCCTACAATTACAAAATTAAACATAAAACCTATATTAAAACCTGATGAAGTTAAGCAGAAGGATACTTTATCAGATGACATTGAGCCAACTTTAACAAAAAATCCACCTTTAGTTATGAAAATTAATAGAAAAACTGTTGAATCATATGTAAATGATAATCAATATGTTATTGACAAAAAAACTGAACATGAACATTGCAATAATATAAATGTTGATACTATTGCTGTTGTGTCCAAAATAAATATAAAGCCTTTAACAAAACCTTCATATACAAGTATTTCTCAGAAGACAGCAATTACTGACACAGATGTAAATTGTAAAACTAACTCAGATAATGCTATTCAAAATGAAGTACATGAAACTAATCCAATAGAAAGTCATTCCGAACCATCGGTATTAAAACAAAATTGTATCGCACAATTAAATTTGATTGAAGGAAAGTTACTTGCCAATATGGAAAACAAACTCCAAGAGGTCAAAGATTTTATATCGGAGTCAATTAACTCTGAAGAAATAACTCATTCTTCAAAAATCATTGAAGCAGAGTTATCTCCGCAAACTTCAATAATAGACTTTAATGAAACACAAGATAATGAAGAAATTGGGAGTGACTTGAGCAATGATACAAAAGCTAACTCACAGCAGGATCATTCTTCAAATGAAATGTTAAAATCACATGCAGAAAAACCTACAAAAAGTAAAAACTTGCCAACAAGACAAAATTGTATGTTACTAAAAAAATTACTTGAAGCTCGAAAAGATAAAATTCAAGATGTAGACACACCAAGTGAATCACCTAAAAATATAAATATAAAAAATGACATGCTTGTGGAAAAAAATAGTTCAGAAAAGATTGATGTACATGAAAATATTCATGTTAATGATATAAGTTGCAATGTTGGGACATTAAAAGTTCGATCGATGCAAGAATTATGTAAAGAAGCAAATGAAAACGTAAAAAATCCCTTAGAAATTACTATATCAGATAAAGTTTGTCGACAAAGCCCTGATCAAGACTCACCTAGAATAATCCTAAAAATTAATAAAACTGAACAAGGTGCTTCAGCGAAAATTATAACAGAAGACATGAAAAAGGTGGAGCAATCAGGTTCTACTGATAACGCCCTTAATATAGACAATGATATGCAGCAAAAGAGAAGTATTTTAAATAGAAAAAAATCGCATATTGATACTCCAATGCCTGTCGGTAAAAGATTACGAAGTTCGAGAATCTTGCAACCCTCCGAGAAATCTCCTCTGTTGAGGAAAAATATAATTAAAAGACCTACTGATCCTGAAGTAAGTCCTCCAAAAGTAAAGTCAGATACGGAGCTATCAATGCTTGAAACAAAGAGAATAAAACTTGGGCAACTTCTGTCTAACAAATCTTTGACTATTACATCTGTAGCTCCCAAGACACCTCCAACTTCGCCACCTACAAAACCTTCAGAATTGAAACAAGGCATGAAAAATCATTCTATTTTAAATAACGAGAACTGTGCAAAGAATGGGAGTTCTAAATTACATAATATTTTATCTAATTTGCAAGCGAAAAAATTGCAAACATTACCTTTCAATGATCTGAACCATTCAGGTAATAAAAAAAGTCCAAGTCCAGATTTGAAATCTAGTACTTCAACAGAGAGCCCAGAATTAGTCAGTGCCAGTTTAAGTATCGAGAATTCTACACCGGAAGTTCAATTAATTTTTAATGACAACTCTGAATCTCATGATTTTAGCATTGGATCGGAAGAAATGGCACAGGATCCTTTGCAAGTTGATAATTTGAAATTACCGAATGATTTTCTGAATGATAATATTCCTAAATTAGTTCCAGTCACTCCTCAGCCCAAAAAACGTGGTCGTCCTAGGAAAATTCCTGTGTCTGAAGGTGCAAAGCCATTGACGTTGCCCACGCCAGCACTCGAAGAGCGTCCGCAGCGATCTCTTCGTTTATCAAGGTATGACTTTTAGTTTTTCTTTGCTTTCTTCTGATTTTGTTGTAGACTCATTACTCAGCTGACAAAAAAGCATAGCGATTTAATACCTATATATAAAATAACTTTTCCAAGTATCTGTATATAAAGTAATTTATATATTTCACACTGGTGTTGTCAGGAGACATTTGAAATCAGCTCAATTATGGGAAACATATTCATAAAAATATTAGTAGATTCGACAGACTTCGTTCTGTAAAAAGATTTGGCATGTGGCAGATTTCAGTTTTATGAATGGTTTCCGAAACGAAATTACAGCACTACTAAATATCTATAACTCATACATTTTGTGACTATTGATTTTGAATGTTATGCACCGGTAATAAAGTGCAAATTGACTCTTTGACGTTAGGTACACACCTTTGTTGCTTAGACAACAGTGAGTACTTGTAATTTATTATGAACTTTATTGAATAGATATAAAGGTCAAATTGACTCTACATTTTAGTTAGAAAACGTTTGTATGGGGAACAGAGAAGAACTGTTTTTAAGGTTTTCTCCTGCAATTATTCGAAATTTTCTCGCCGTAAAAACCATCCTTGAACTTCAACGAAAAAAAAAGAATTGACCTAGGCATTGTTGAGTTATGTGCTTACGAACACATTTTGCGATTCATTTTTATATAAAAATATACTATATACATTAGTAAACATTGCTAAATAATATGTCAGAAATTTAAATACTTGTAACTGAATATTGTAACCATTTGTTTTAGGGACCGTCCAGTCATCTTAGTAAAACCGAGAGGAAGAGGACGCGGAAGGGGACGGCGAATCGAAACCGAATCGAACCCAACATCCCAAACTGAATCTGTAGCAGAGAATGCAAGCAAATTTTTTGTCGACCAAAAAACTGAAGAGGAACTGGATCCGACTAGTTCACGTGTTAAACTGCCACGAATGACGGAGGCGTTGGATAAAATGCCATCGGTTTGCGCCACGCCTCTGTCTAGTAGAAGACGAAGTTCTTCAACAGATATGCCGTTATTCGGTTCGCCTGATTTGAAGGTGGAGCAATCGTCGCTTCCGAAAATGGAAGATCCATTTCTGAAGTCCCCAGCTGTCGTCAGTGATATTATAATGCGTGGACGTGGTAGCCGTGGAGGCCGTGGTAGCCGTGGCGGAAGGGGCCGCGGTTCTAGAGGAGGAAGGGGTCGAGGTCGGGGTCGTGGAGGTGGCCGAGGGGCTATGTATATGAAGGTCAGTGCAAAATTATCTACGATCATTTTTTCTGCTGCTTTGCTTTGCTTTGCTGTATAATATTTTTGTACTACCCGATCTAATTTAAACTAAATTTTTTTGTCTTTTCAGGAAACCATGGGTATATATGGAAGGGTTTGTGGTCCAGCTACTACAACAGTCCAATTGTTTGAGGAAGAGACATGTATGATGGATGATAATGCTACGCCAGCAAAGTATGCATATATTCCATATTTTCATCAGTAACAGTTAACAATATGTAAATTTTACTTTTTGTGACTTTTATTCCTGCATTTTTGATGTACAGAAATCTTATGCAAAACTAAAATCGAATTTTTTGAGAAATGTAAAGAAATTTCAAATATAAAGGGATTATGGCGCAACACTATACAGAATCAACCTCTTCATTTAGCTTTGTTTATTAATTTGAAATTAAAGTGAGAGACGATTGTGTTGGCCCACAGGTTTCACTCTCAACATACTCAGTTCAATTACTTCAACTTTTTGTAGAAAAAATCTAATACATACTTCACTATGTCCAATTTGTGGCATAGGAGAAAATACAATGCCATATTTTGATGGAGTGGACCCGGATTGAGATAATGAGGGGAGAACTAAAAAATAAATTTAAAATTATTTTTTCAGCACCCACAGCTACTCAGACAAATTTATTGTTTAAATTAATTTAAAAAATTTTGAAAGTGATTTATAGGAAGAGAAATTTTGTTAGGATACAGGGTCTGACATAGTCTCATAAGAGACTTGAAAGACCTGAAAAAATAAATAAGATAATAAAATAAATAAAGCTGATAATAAAAGAACACATTATGATATTAAAGGGTCCCACACTGAAAATAAATTATTAATGATCCAGACTAATGCAACAGAAAATATGTTAATTTAATTATGCACATACATACACACTCACACATACATACATAAACATACGCAAATACATACATAGATGCACACACACACACACACACACCTACTTATATTAATTTTATATCCTATATTATGGGTTAGTTTAAATTAAGTTTTCATTTTTAATTTTCCCTTTAATAAGTAGGCGTTTAATATGTGTATTGTAAAATTGGGAAGACACTGACCCCTAAGTCACAGGCTTACCTAGGTTAGGAGTCCAGGGTATATTAGTTAGACTGTTAGATGACACTTGCTTTTACAATTAACAAAAATTATATTTAAATTTAGTTAGCGAAAAAGTTTACAGCAACATCTTTCTGAAGGTCATATAAAGTTGATTGAAATGTTTCTCTCTATATAATGAGCTTCAAAATTTGATCCAGGTTGTGTAAGAAATAACTTAATTTTTTATTATAATTTCAATGAATATATATTACTACGTTTCATAATTTCAGACCCTTGCACCTGTTGGACGAAGATTCTCAGAGCTCAGTGAAAAGTTCTACAAACGACAGTAGTAAGATGAGAAAATCAAAATTTGCCGATTTGTTTGACAGGTGAGTTTTAATATTCTACCCACTATTAAGTGCTACACACATTAAATTCTCGCAATCATATAACAAAGAAAATTTAAAATCCTCAATAATAAACTACGAGGGTTGTCCGAGTTTCGAGAAGTGGCGGTTTTATTTGTGTTCGATATGCTGGGTCCCCAACGTCTTTAACCTCTCTGTAAAATACATCTTCTGGAACTCTACAAAAAAGGCTTCCGTGACGGCGATATCCTCCTTATTTGACTCAGATTTCTGCCCTGCGAGTGGTTTTTTCAGATTTCTTAACAAAAAGCAGTCGTACAGGGTCAAATCCGGAGAATATGGATGATTATGGATGAGGCAGCAGTTCATACCAATGTTCTACGAATATGCCTGTAGCGAAAGCGGAGACGGGAGCCGGTTCGTTTTCTTGCATACCAGTGTCAAATCTGCGCAATTATTCGACATGGTAGGAACCCGTTTTGTTTTTCTTTAGGTAGTTTCTACCTTGTGAGTCCCAAAAAACGGCGGTCATCACCTTTCTGATCGATAGGCCAGTCTTCGACTGCTCCGGAGCATGTTCACCGGATGAAATGCACTGTTTTTGAGTCTTTTTGTCTCTCTCTCTTTCTGACTTTTGATCTCTGTTGTGTATGAGTGTATCTAAGTTTTGTCGACTCGCACCAATCGACACAAATACTTCTTCGGATTGCGCTTAGACATTGTCTGGAGTGAGCAAACGCGGCAGCTCTGTCAAACCCCCACACATTAGGCAATCTGGTCTTTTGAGATGCCTACTGTCTCAGCTATTTTGTGAACCTTGAATCGGCGGTCTATCAATACAAGATGGTGAATTTTTGTTACGTTATCCTCCGCGGTAGCTGTTTTCGGTGTATCTTGGCGTGGCTCATTAAAAACCGTCGTACTTCCACGGTGAAACGAGTTTTACCATTTTTTGATAGGCGCTGTCGTAGGAGAAGAATCACCATACACGACACACAATCGGATTTCAGATCGCTGCACGATCTCCCTTCAGAAAACAAGCATCTAATCGCCGACCGATATTGCTCTTTCTCCATTTCGCTAAAACCGCGGATTCCCCCGCTTCTACACGCTGTCAAAATAAAACTACGCTTTCGATTAGTAAATTTTTTACAGCAGCTGTATAAAAGAATGTACACAATGACACGCTCTTGCGACAGCAATGCTATCAGGCGTTGAGGCTAAGTACTTATCGTACCACCCTTGTATAACCTTAAGAAGAAAGTAGAATAATGTATGGATATAGGGAAATTCACTGATGACCTAGTTTTTGAAACTATGGATTCTCATTTAGAGGAATTACATATTCACAGGTTCAAATTCTAATCCATCATTTTGAATGATGGATCACGGTGAAGGAAAACGTCGTCATAAAGCCTACATATCCTGGGAGCAATTCTGGGGTATGTGTAGCCTGCCTGCACAGTGCGGCAGTGTGGTCGGTTTATGTTCTAAAAACCCTCTCTCTCTCCTATGAATGAGGAGGTCTGTGCCTAGCAATGGACCGATAACAGGATGCTTCTTACATTACCTTGCCTTATGGATATAGGGTGTATGAAACAGCTCTACATACATACATACGTAGCATCACGCCTCATTCCCATTGGGGTAGACAGAGACAACATCCTTCCACTTGCCACGATCATTGCATATTTCCCTCGCTTCTTTCCCTCTCATTAAACCCTTCATACAAGTTCGTCGGTTTAGAGTACTCTTGACCTGGCCGTTATTTAAAATGTCCTGGATTTGGTCCAGGAACGTTCGCCTTGGTCTTCCCCTTCCAACTTTCGCATTCACTCTTGACTCATAAATCCTTTTTGTCAGTCTCCTTTCATTCATTCTCTCTACATGTCCAAACCATCTAAATTTCTCAATTTTTCAATTTCGCAATTTTAGTCACTGTCTTCTTTTATACCACAACGTTCTCTTATCACACTCTTTCTTACTCCGTCACTCAGTTTTAATCCACTCACGCTTCTCAACGCTCTCATCTCTACCGCATTTATTTTACTTTTGTGATTCTTCTGCCATACCCAACTTTCACTACCATACATAAGTGTTGGCACCAACACTCCAGCATGCACTGCCAGTCTAGCCCTTTGAGACACCATCTGGCTATTCATAAAGGCGTGCAGAGCACCATTTACCATATTCCCTGCATTCACTCTCCTTTCAATATCACTTTCACATGTTCCATCTTTTGTAAATTTAGATCCCAAGTATACAAATTCTTTCACCTCTTCCACTTGTTCCCCATCTATCAAAATATTGCCATTCATCATAGATTCATCTCGTTCAAAAAGCATAACTTTCGTTTTGTTTACATTCACTTTCATTCCTTTCCCTTTCAAAGCTTCATTCATAATATTTAGCATCTCCTGTAGCTCATTAGCGGATGACGCAAGTATTACTTGATCATCAGCGTAGAGTAAACATTTGATGAGTAATTCATTCATTCTTAACCCATACATACTTTCTTTTAAATCTGTCAAACATCCATGAATAGGTTGAACAGCCATGGTGACGCAACACATCCCTGTCGAACACCTCTTTCGACAGGAAACCACTCCGTGTATGCTCCGTTTATTCTGACACAAGCACTAGAACCCTCTTAGAGCGACTTCAATGCTTGACTCAGACAACCGCTCACCACATACGTAGATAACGTTGACTACAGCTCATTCCTTTTACAGCTTTACAAACATTGTTAATTAAATTTAATATCATTACAGTAATAAAATATGGACCGCGGCGGATGTGAAAGAGTACACGTGGCCGCCGCAAGAAGGTGCACATTCTGAAAAACAGGTATTTCATTTTATACATTTATTATATAGTTTCATATCAGTTATTAAATAGTTACATAGTATACAGTCGCTTTAGCTGTCTCTTCCCTTAGATCTTCTAAACTACTCAACGGATTTTAATGTAGTTTTCACTAATAGGTAGAGTAATTCAAGTGGAAGGTTTATGTGTATAATACATACATACAGTAGAGAAAAGCCAGATTTGTATTATGATGTCGTGACAAATATATTTTTTGAGCTTAAATGGCTAAACCTTACGAGATAGATCAAATAATTGTAATAATTGTATACCTTAAAAAGATCAATAATAAAGTTTGCGATATCTAGAGGATAACCCACAATGACCGTTTTTATCTTTGTATTTTCAAAAATGTCTGTTATGTACTAAACTATTTTATACAATAAAGTATTTTTCCTTATCCATTTAACTAAATACCATGTGGCGTAATATAATTTTCCAATTGAATTTGGCCATTTTATATATATGGAGAAATCAATTTAATTTATTGTATAATCTCTTGTCTAGCCAATAAAGCAATCTGTCGAAAAAAATGTACGAAGCTAAAAATCAATTATTTCTTGCAGATCATGATGATACAGGAGCAAGTTGCAATGTTCCTAGGGGTGAAAAGCTTTAAAAGACGATACCCTGAATTGAAAAGGCGGACTATAACAGGCGAAGAGAGGGGTTACGTGCTCAGCAAAGGATTGGTCACTGAAGCCCTCTGTGATCTTGGTAAGTATGTTATTATTGTTTTATAAACGGACCACTATTTGTCTGTGTGATCATTATGCAATGTGACTTCATTTGAAAAGTCATGATAGTTAAATTAGATGATATTTTCTTAAAGCTTTAACTCAAATTGATCTTTAAATTGAAACCTTTTTCAGTATGTTAAAATAAATCATAGCTATTGACTTATACATCCAAGTTTTTATACATCACAGATATGGATTCATACATCAAAATTTTCATATATCACAACTATATCTTTATACATCAAAGTGTTTATATTGCCCAGCTATATTTTTATACGTCACAAAGTTTTTGTACATCACAGCTTAGTTTTTATATTACACAGCTATATTTTTCTGCATCAATGATACATTTTTATACATCATAAAGTTTTAATAGCTTTCAGCTATGTATTCATACATCAAAGGTTTTATATATCACAGCTATATTTTTCTACATCAATGCTTCATTTTTATACATCACAGATGTATCTTTATACATCAAAGGGTTTGTATGGCACAGCTATATCCTTATACATCACAAAGTTTTTGTACATCACAGCTACATTTTTATACATTACAGCTGTATCTTTATACATCAAAGGGTTTATATGACACAGCTATATCTTTATACATCACAAAGTTTTTGTACATCACAGCTTATTTTTTATATTACACAGCTATATTTCTCTGCATCAATGATACATTTTTATACATCACAAAGTTTTAATAGCTTTCAGCTATGTATTCATACATCAAAGTTTTTATATATCACAGCTATATTTTTCTACTTCAAAGCTACATTATTACACATCACAGCTATGTATCTATGCATCCAAATTTTAATAAATCACAGCTATATTTTTTCTACATCAAAACTACATTTTTACACATCACAGCTATGTATTTATACATCAAAGTTTTTATATATCACAGCTATATTTTTCTACACCAATGTTACATTTTTATACATCACAGCTATGAATTCATACATCAAAGTTTTTATATATCACAGTTATATTTTTCTACATCAAAGCTATATCTTTATACATCACAAAGTTTTTGTAGATCACAGCTACATTTTTATACATCACAGCTATATTTTTCTACATTAGTGCTACATTTTTAAACATCACAGCTGTATCTTTATACATCAATGGATTTATATGGCACAGCTATATCTTTATACATCACAGCTATGTATTTATACATCAACGTTTTATATATCACAGCTATATTTCTCTACATGAATGCTACATTTTTAAACATCACAGCTGTGTCTTTATACATCAAAGGGCTTATATGGCACAGCTATATCTTTATACATCACAAAGTTTTTGTACATCACAGCTACATTTTTATACATCATAAAGTTTATATACAACACAGCAGTATTTATACATGACATCTATGACTCCAATACACAAAAAGTCTTTTAACATCCTCAAAGTACAATACAGCCACCTAGATTCATAACTCTTTCTCACAATGTGGTGCTAATTATTTCAATTTTATTGTAAAACGAATGAAAAATCCATTATTTGCTTTAAGTCTAATTTGGTCTTATATTTTTATTTATTAAGAGCTGTGGATTTTGTAAATAAAATATATTCCAGGAGTAGTTTTGCAGTATGTATAGACTGTCCACCTGCAGCAGGACAGCCTTGTGGGTCTATTCTATATAAACCATTTCTCATACAAGCGACGACCAGGGGAGATCTTGTTAGGCTGTTAATTAAATTAATGCGATTGATGTTAAATACATGTTTTTTCTTATATACAGGTATAACCGCCGTAGATGCAAGTGAAGTCTTAGACATAATGCTCTCAGACTACCCCCATAAATATGAAGAATTTAGGAGTCACCAACGTGAGAAGCAACTCTATGAACCTGATGAGGTGATTGAAGATGGGAAAACAGAAGTAAAGATAGAAAAGGTGGAAACAAAAGAACAAAAAGCTGATCAGAAACCTGAACAGCCAAAAATTGACCCTGAAAAATTGAGACAAGTATGTTTAATATATAATATAAAGTCGCTTTGGCTGTCTGTTTCCTTAGATCTTTTAAACTATTGATTTTAAAGCAGTTTTCACCAATAGATAGAGTGACTCAAGAGTAAAGTTTATATGTATAATATATAATATAATATATATANATATATATATTTTAGTATAGAAAAGTTGAATAATTCGAGTATTAATAATGTAATGTCGTAACAAACATGATTGTGCTACGGAATTTTATTTCTTAAAAGTAACAATAAAAAGCTCTAGTATTTATTTGTCTCTAAAGGATAACTCACTGTACCATTTTTATCTTTTACATATTATGACAAAATCTGGTATTTACCAAGCTATTTTATATAATACATTTTTATAATAATCCTTATCCTTCTAAATAATTATTACTAATAGAACCGATAGCTCCATCATAAAACACTGGATAGATGCCAAGATCAAATAACCACACTAGTATATGTGAAAACTAATACTTACTAACGCCCTAACACTGTTACGGACTTTTGTCAGAAATAAATAATAATTATTATAATAAACGCGTTATGTAGTAAGTATATTACATGTAGCTCACATCTACCCTTAATAGCATTTTATTAAAATGGATATCAAAGAAGATATTAGAGATTTAAAAACCCCGTTGGCAGCGGAAAGAGGAGGCTTATTGAGTCTAGTGGTCGGATTTGTTCGGCTACGGACATGAGTTCGAATCCCAGGTTGGAGGAATCCAAAATCGATATAGAGTTTTCTGTGAAGAAATTATACTGGGCATTTGCCCAAAATTAGGGAGTTGCTGGTGTGCTTCACCCCCATGCTTTGCAGAGCACGTTAAACCGTCGGTCCTGAGCCTGATCTCTCTTCGGTCGTGTTAGATTGCCATGCTATCGGAATATGGGATTTAAGGAATTGTGCACTTGTGTACTTCACAGTGGATTAGCGTGGTGGGTCTATGCCATAAAAACCCTCCCTTTTATGACCGAGGAGGCCTATACTCAGCAGTGGGATGTGTTACTTTGTTTATAATAAAGTTAAAATCAAAATATTTTTATTCAAGTAGGCCTAAATAGAACTTTTGAATCCTCAACAATCTTTATTTTCCATATATTATATAATTGAACGTCTAATGATAACATTAAAGAACGATTTACAATCTAAAGTGTTCTGAACTGAGAAGAGCCCACAACAAATC
Source organism: Elymnias hypermnestra (assembly GCA_015832385.1). Taxonomy (NCBI): domain Eukaryota; kingdom Metazoa; phylum Arthropoda; class Insecta; order Lepidoptera; family Nymphalidae; genus Elymnias; species Elymnias hypermnestra. Next base: position 11,074,831 of record JACTOM010000933.1, read on the forward strand.
ATCATCACGATCAATCATCATCATTACGATATATATTTTTAATTTATTCTTCATCAAGCTATATAGAGCAATTCATTCACTCCCACGGTTTTTTGTCTTCTAAATATTCCTTCAAATTATAAAATGATTTCTCTATTAGCTTTCCTTTAATGAAAGATTTAAATTTACTCATAGACATCTTTGTAACTTCTTCTTGGAGCTTGTTATAGAAACATATACAGTTACCCTTGAATTACTTGTCAATTTTATGTAGCCTACTAGAATCTTTATTTCTTAAGTTATATGAGGTGCATTCACTTTTTTTTGTAAAAGGGTCAATATTTTTATGGACATACAACAAGTTTTCCAATGTGCACACGCCGTGAACTGTAATTATTTTCGATTCTCTGAGTATATGGTTTTTTTTTTGTCGCTGGGAAATTAATTTACGCACCCCGACTGTGGGGTCGGCATTGTCGAACTCCGCGAGGGGGAAGAATTCGCAATACCTACTAAAACCCAGCGGGACCGTCGCCAACCCTGAGTGGGGAGCCAGAGGTTCGTTGAGGCATTCCTCTCTAGACCCTCGGCTGTGGCTCACAGATATTCAACTAGGGGGAGGAGTTGTATAAACCTCCGCCTCCTGTTTCCTACTCCCGTTCATCGGGGTCATAGTGCCTCAGCGACATTCACCCTGTCCATTTGTCTTGCCTCCTTAAGCGAGATGAAGGTTTCGTAAAAGGAGGCAACTGCTCTCCAGGCATGCTTACTGATGAGTATTGCATCTATAATATCAGCCAGTGAGAGGTCTATGCCGATCAGCGACGTCATAATGATTCGCTGAGAACCCCAGGCGGGACATTATGCCACCGTGTGGTGAGCAGTGTCTAAGAAGGCGCCACACTCGTAACAGCTGGCCGACGGCTCACTGGCAACAGTTTAAAACGGGTATTTGCTGAAGCAACCATGACTAGTAAGCACCTGTACCAACCAGTAGAAGAGCAATCCGTGCTTTTTGCCCAGCCACTTATCCAGATGAGGGCTGATCGCCCCTGCTATGGCCACGCCCGCTACTGCGGACCCAAGATCCTTATTTAGGTCAAGGCTCTGTTAGCTAGAACCCTCACCCTACTTACTTTGTTAGCGTCTGGTAATTCCCCTCTGGTTCTCACGGCTACTCTGCACGGGTAAGCAGCCGTGAGAACTTCCGCCCCGTGCTCCCATGGGGGATCCCCTGCCATCTGAGTATATGGTAATAAATTATGAGTTTTTGTTAAACACGATATTGTAATTGGCAGGATATGGCTGCGGCAGCAATAGCATCGGCTCACGAGTGGAATACGCGGTTGAATGCGTTGCGACCACCGGCCTGCGCAGACTTGCAGTCGTTGACGGTGCAAAGACGTCGCATACCTCCGTCTGTAGCGCCCCGTGTGCGCGTGGAGCCGCCGGCTGGCTTCTACCCGCATGCTTTACTACCTGGCCAGTACCAACACAGCTACAGAGTGTACACACCTGAGGAGTTAAGGTTAGTGCAGACAAAGTTTATATGTATATTGTCCAATTAGTACTAAGGTACAGAGTATACACACCTGAAGAGTTCAGGTTCAAACTGAGAATATATATAGAACAAGTAAGCCAAATGCAGTACTTTTGTATCTAAATGTACGATTGATGACGGTATTGAAAAAGGACTTAAATTATAAAGTTACGAGAGTTCCTTCGCGTCCTGTTCTGAGAATATGCCACAACAAACGCAGCCAGGCTTTTTTTTACAATTATTTCAAATTCAAATTAGAGTAATTCATTTACTCCCATGCGTTTCTATCGTCTAAGTAATTTTGCAACTTAGTATAATTTATCAATCAGTTTTCTTTTGACAAAGACTTTTAATCTATTAAGGGATATGTCTAGAACATCTTCTAGGAGGCTATTACAGAAAATGTATACAGATATCCTTAAATGAGTTGTTAATTTTATACAGTTTATTTTTTTTTATTTCTTAAGTTACATGAAGTATATCCACTCTTTTTATTAAGAGTCAAAATTTTTATGGACATACAACAAGTTTTCTAATATATATGATAAAAAGTTCTCAGTCAAGAAAAATATTACATGTTACCTGTTAAGTAAAAAAAAAATTGTTGAGATAAGTGCACAATAACACTGTTTTAGTTGTTAGTGGAAACTTTACTGATGTATGTGTTAGTTTTGAATGAAGTGTATACCTATGTTAGTCTATAAGTAAACTGTTTGTTTCCCAAATAAAAATAAATTAATATATATGCAGTGAAATGTCATTATATTAATAAAAACATTCATCCAACAACAGTCATTTCTTTTAAACTAGATAGCAATCTGTTGTATATGGTTATTGCCTTCCAATAACAATTTATATACACTTAATTTTATTCTCTAGTTCATTGATGTCCTTGTGCCTTACATCCCTTTTAAATATATTATGTGTACATATTTGTATATTTCTTATTAAGCAATGGTTTGAATTTATTTGTATTATTGTAGACCACCTATCATATTTTACAATAAGATTGCTGGGAAGAAATTACTAGGTAGCGATAAGGCCATCTATTGTACTCGTGTATTTTTAATTGTCTTGTCTTTTGTAGTATAAATGCATATTTACAGTGTAGAGTAACGAGTATTCTGTCTATCGTCTATCCCTTTTTGCAACATCACTGTGTTTGGTAAAGTATTCTGGGTTTGTTTTAACGAAAATACATATAAATAAAAATTATAATGTAATATGTGTGTACATTTTCTATTTACCATTATTGAAGCTAATTAGTATCAATTTTTTTTCTAGATATTTCCCATTGAACACAGCGTTGGCAGCGCCACCTGCGCCGCCTTCGCCTGTAGAATCTAGCTCGGAATCTGAAGCAGAGTGGGGATCTCGATACTCTTCTACTGACGATTCGGATACGGAAACTCATAGGAACGCCAAAGTAAGTAAACAACCATAGATACTTATTTCTATAATAGAAGTCTAAAGTAGTTCTTATATAAATATCCACGAAAGACAACGAAAATACCATAAGACAATGCACTGACGCATATCGTACTTTTATGAGACTGCCGAGGTACCGCTTTTCTTTAGGCATGTTCGTTGAAGCAGAGGTTCCGGACTTATTCGGGGTCATTAAAAAAAGAATAGCGTTCTCCTGGAGTTACCTTCAAAACTCTAAAACCGCTATTTTGAGGACTGTATCGAATGTGTCAATTCCTGTATACAGGCACTGGATTTCTGCCAACTTAACTTGCTATATGTAGAAAGTGGCCATGAATGTTATTAATTGTAGCTCAAACACCTGCAAAAATAATAATTATAATTATTATATTAAGTAATTACATTGATATATCATAGACAAATAAATTATATTAATATTTTAAATTCCATTTGAATGTTATTTTTAATATTGTTAGAAATAGTTCCAATATGTAATTATCCATTCAACTTGTACATTAAAGAACTATTACAATGTGATACAGACAATTGGCCTGTGTCTTATACATACTTTTACTAACTCCACTATCTTGACTTTCGTCCGCCCGGTCTTGCCCGATCACACTTTTTCATAACGCTCTCATCACGCATTCACCAGCTTACTCTTTAAAGGTGCTTAAATAAGTTTTACTTTAAAAATTATTAATAGGTATCTGTGAGATTTCAATGAAAATTTTGATGTTGTAAATTGCAGCGGAAAAAGTTGACAAAAACGAAACGCAGCAGTCAAGCGGAGACGTCGAATCCTGCTGCCACCGTGAAGGAGGAGGAGGTGGTGGACACGTGCCGCGTGTGTAAGCTGCGGCTGGAGGCCAATCGCAAGTACACGCACGAGCGGTTCCTCGTCTGCGCCAACTGCAACGCCAAGCGTGAGTCATGCCCGTACTGTACCACCACGGACTATAACAAACATTTATTGAAAGACAACAGACAGCTCATCTTTGTTAGTATCAAACTATAAAAAAATCTTGTGTGCAATTGTGGTTGAAGCATAACCTTCAAAAATTTTGGCTTTAAGTTAATGAGATGAATGTAAAATTTCGGCAAGAGGATAATTCTAGGTTTAATAAGTATTAAATTTTAACTCCCACTACGCCTTGGTGAACACGAGTGGAGGGTTACGAAGCAGAGTCCAAAGAAAACGATGAACATAACAAACACTGTATAATGCTTCCTATCTCACTTTCTTCCACATTAAATCATACAATTTATGTGTTTTTTACTCTTTACTGTAGCTTTTTCGTTTCAATTTAAATTCCCAATGATGCTAACGAAGTGTTCATTTGAAAAAGCATTTCCTCAAAACTAAATCTTCACTGTTTGTTGGCCTTCAATTTTCATTTACAGTTGTACTAATCCAATGTCATTTGCATTTTCGTATTTTGTTTTTTTTTTATTTATTTTGTATTGAGACATAATTATATATAAACTTACATTTATTATATTCCTTTATTATCTGTGTGACAATTTTTGATGATTCAATGTCAGGTTTAACATACACACACAAACTATCTGTCTTTATCGAGATCTTAGCATCTATAACGTTTAATATGGGTTTCAATATAAGTGTATATATATATAAGTATGTAAGTGATATATTTGTCTATTTTTCTCATTTATTTTTATTAACACCGCCTACCTTCTCTCAGTTTTCTTTGACGGTCTTCCTAACTGCAAGGCCTGTCTGAAAGAGATCGCTATTTAGCTATAAGACCGCCCAATTACACACTAAATGTATTCAATGTTAAATTTTTGTATTTTACTGTGATCCCTTTTTGTGGTATCTAATAACGTAAGTCGGTTCACTTGATATTGGTTTTCGTCGTCGTCGTCGTCGCTTCAACCGATGGACGTCCACTGCTGGACATAGGTCTCACGTAATGACGTCCACAAGGCCCGATCGAAGGCGTCGCCGGCTACCGGCGACGCTCTTTATATCATCGGTCCACCTTGTGGGGGATCTGCCTACACTGCTCCGTCTGGTGCGGGGTCACCAATCCAGCACCTTCGGCCCCCAACGTCCAGCGGTCCTTCGGACTATGTGTCCCGCCCATTGCCACTTCAGGTTCGCGATTCGTAGGACTATGTCAGTGACTTTGGTTCTATTACGGATTTCCTCATTTCTGATTTGACCGCGTAGAGAAACTCCGAGCATAGCCCTCTTCATCGCACGCGGAATGACTCTGAGTTTTCGTATGAGGCCCATAGTCAGCGATCACGTTTCGGAGGTGTAGGTCATCACAGACAACACGCACTGTTCGAAGAGCTTTGTTTTCAGACACTGAGCGATATTGGAAGAAAGGAGTTGGATTCGGCGTTTTACCTCTTTGTCAACCTACCTCATATTTTCGGTATTATACACTTCGGGTTCGCGAATCGTAGGACTATGTCGGTGACTGGTTCTACTACGGATCACTTCATATTTGTTTTACTGTATTATAATGTTGATTATTGTCGCTAAGCTGACAAAAGGAACAGCTAGCACCCTCAGGTTTTACTATTAAATTTATACTCTATTGCATTAGTAATAAAACAATGTTTAGGATAGTGAAGTGCGCAAAGGCGGCCTTATCGCTATAATGATCTCACAGACAACCTTTGATGAGAGAACTAAGCAGGAGCGGGAGGTGTAAAGAAGTACTGACTCTAATGTTAGTTATTTCTCTATAAAATATACTAATTAAACAATATGTATAAAATGTTATTATTTTCTTATAGTTCACCCGTCATGTGTGGAGCTAAGCCCGGATACCATTCGCAAGTGTCGGGAGTACGCGTGGCAGTGTGCCGAGTGTAAGACGTGCTGCGGATGTTCACGACCGGCGGACGACGATAAAATGTTATTCTGTGACCTGTGCGACCGCGGCTTCCACATCTACTGTGTAGGATTGCGTACTGTGCCCAACGGTGAGAACCGGTTTCCAAATATATTTTATGAAGTTTACACTTACACGTTCAGCGTCCATAACGTAACAAACAGAAGTAAACACGAATACCAACAATGCATCTGGTGTAGTACCGTGCATTTATTTATACACTTTATTGCATGTCTACAATAATAATTTACAATGAAATAAACTACAATTTAAGAAATAAAAGTACAATAGGGGGTCTTATCGCTAAATAGTGACTTCTTTCAGACACCCTCGGGTTAAAAAAAGCTGAAAGTAATATAGGAGGTAGGCAATAAAATAACCATACAAACTAATATCTACATTGTAATACATATATAACAATGAATATTAATGTGCATTATCAATGATCTTAATTTTTCAATGCCTTATAGTGGAAACTAAGTCTTGTATATATTTATACAAATCTAAAACTTTAGATTTCTGGGACAGAGACAGAGGGGAAAAAGGAAGATATGTTGAATGACCAGTTATAAAGTTTAAAGAGAATTTATGAAATATTTTTATTTTGTATTGTATGATTAAATAACGAGTGGCAAATTAAAATGGCAAATGTTGTTTGTAAATATTAAAATTACCTAACCATCAAACGAATTAGCATAAAAAACTCAGCACACCTTTGTGATGCTAATCACGCGTTTCGTCCGTAAAAATTTTACCTTCATGCACCTAAAGAAGTTTCAATTAAAAAACTAATAAGGAAAAAATCTGTACTTCTCCGTAAATATTTATAAGCCTTTTAAGCTAGAGGTCTGCTATTGATTATTGATTTGCAAAATTTATATTTGAATGTGTACACAAATGAATTACTTCGCTACGATACATTACTTCGCAATCAAAATAAAACTGAACATGTACACAATGAAACTAAAGATAAAGGGAACAAAGTCACTACGTAGTGATCTTGTCCAAGCAAGCCCTTTCAAAATACCTTACCAAAATCTTGTGGTAATGTTATATTTTTAAGCATAATGATGATATAATACAGTATAGTATAAACTTACATTGTTAAAGTACATGATACATAGTATAACAACGTTCAAAAAATTAAAATTACAAAAGCGACATGTTGTAACAGTGTTGTAATGTTTGTCTTAAACAACTATTATAAAGAGGAATCACTTGTGTTTTTTGTATGTATCTTTGTAATGTTTTCACACAAAATTTAGTGGATCGTTTTTCAAATTTTTTTTCACCATTACTTCATTTTCACTGAGCGACATAGGCTACATTAGTTTCTCAAAAAAAAAAAAAAACAGGAGATCCTAATAAAAATTCATTATTATAATCCAAGGGTTGAAAAAATTTCTCACAAAATCTGTCATCACGTACGTTGCAAAAATTATTGATGATAGAACACAAAAAAATGTTTTATATTATTGTACTACATATTAATATTTACAAAAAAGTCTGCGATACCATATGTCTAACTACTATTGTTATGCCACTTTAACTACTTTTCTACGTTTCAAAAGGTAATAGAAGTGTCGACAATATTCCAACGTGCTATTAAATGATATACCGTTTCAATACCCGTAAAAAACTTTTTAAATCATTAAAACCGGACATTCCATTCAATAGATATAACAAATTTTAAAATGTCAATCTAAAGTAAATAATGTTATGATATAATGTAGTAGTAGAGCGTAAGTATAATTTTGTTAACATTTTATTATATTTTACATAAGAAAAAACTTTATGTATAGAATGACGGCTTTTATTCGTTAGCACAGTTCTTCTGGAACATTCAGTACAAATACTTGTATATCTGTCCTATAGTAATTAAAAACTAAGTGAAATAAAACTTTTATGTTAACAAAAAATAAATCTACAGTCTGACTTAGTAGACTTTCCACTAACACGAGATCGGTATTTACGTCCGTGAGACCGCAGGGCATTGTTATTATTCTAAAAAAAGGTAAATGAATATATATTTAAAAAATTTCAGGTCGGTGGCACTGTGTTGAATGTGCAATATGTAAGTCGTGCGGCGCTCGGGATCCTAGCGGGTCCGGTGGTTCGGCTGGCAACGGTCCTGGAGGTTGTATGACTCCAGGGGGTCCGGGAACCCCAGGCGGCTCGGGAACCCCCAGGGGCTCGGGGACCACTAGCGGGTCAGGAGCCCCGGGAAGCGGAGGCATGACGGGCAGCGTCAGCACGGACGGGGCGGAGTGGCACCATCAAACCCGCCGCGGTCCCGGCGGGCACAAGGTCTACTCGCATTCGCTTTGCACGCCGTGCGCCAGGTAATATGCCTTTTCTTACGTTTATTTTACACCATCAATTACTATTGAATCATTTACAAAGAAATTAACACAAATGTTCTTTATTCAATCCCTACGATTAATTCACAGTATGTATATTTATATATCTTATTGAGTTAATCAAATCATTTTTATTTATTCTTTACAAATCAATGAGCCCTAACATATATATCAATTTGTATCTAAGACATTTTGACATCTTTGTAATGATATTTGCATTTTTAAACCCAAAGCATCTTTTACATAATTTTTTTATAGCTATTAAAACATGATTCTTAAAAAAACATATTATTAGTGCGTAAGTTTTAACAGCAATGAATATTATATCATTGAGACACTGTTTGACAAAATATAGATTTATACTTTTATTACTACTATTTATAGTGAGTCACTATAAATAGGAAACTCAGAACATATTTTCGAAACAATTGCACTGGTTTTAAGAACATTTTTTTAAAATTAAATGTAATCAAACCGTTGTTAACAAATTGATACGATTTTGAGATAATTACGTAAGTTAAAATTTATATGACGAATTTTGTATCTTTAAGTAATTGACCTAATTTTCACTAAAATTGTAATAAAATTTTCATTTCATTCTGACATGTTAAATTCCATTACAATATGTGGAGTTAGTAAGTAGACTCTGCGTATTAATACACTATTTTTAATAGATGTCGCTAATTTTATTCTGCCAAAAAATAACGGAAAACATGAAGGCCTACGTTTAAATCTGTGTTCGACATTATAAAGAATATGAAATAAATTTGTACAGAAATAGGCAAAATTTCGCAGAATAACTATAAATGGCGTTATAATAATCAAGCTTTGTTAAGACCTAATTTAAAACGAAAGATTTACAGCTAAAATTGTAATATTACAATTGCATATCATGCTTATCGTAACATTCGCATAGAAGCAACAGAGGGGCATTTCTATAAATATTTATTTTATGGGTCATTTTTTTCTTTCATTGGAACTAAATTGTATAAGTCCAATATCTGTTCCTGAATACCAAAATGATTCAATATTAATTGATTGTGATTAATCCTCTCATATGTATAACTATGTTTATAAGCAGATTTTATACAATATGTATTAATATATATAATTCATGACCATGTCTTTTTTAATGTCAATTTGAGAAAAATCTCTTGTTTTTCTATGATACATAAGAACAAAGACGAAAGGCTGCTTTTGTGTCTTAAACCAAAACTAGCTTTTATATACAGTAAAACAGAAAATAAATGAAAGATATTTAAAGTTTTTTTTATTAATAAAATCAGTTGCATTCATAAAACTCTCATTTCCAATATACACTGTTCACATAAAATGTCTTCTTAGAAATTATTTTAATATGATAGATATTGTATGATATTTGCCTGTTTATACAAGAGTGTTTACAAGAAAAAAACTGAGTAATATTAAGTCAGAGATGAAGATGAACACCTTTATAATGTGAAATTCATGATAATATGAAAAAAGGAATTCTATTTTTTGAGTTAAAATTAGTTGTTTTTTATCTTCTAAACATTCTTCATATGATAAATTATGATAAAGATTACTACTTAAGAAATATGTGTTAATAAAATTTGTACCTTTTAACCAGTCAAAGTTCTAATCCCAATTAAACACCTTCTTTAGATCCACATTTTAGATTTTTGTTTGCATTTTGTTAAATAGGAAAATTACAAGTCAAATCTAGGTCTTGGTTAGATTACTTTCATATGACAATGATTATTTCGCTTATATTGATTGAAAGTTAAATGAGTTTTCTAGTGTTTCAATTGGAACCTGAACTCATGTGTAGTTATTGGCAGATTGGTACAATTTTTTTTAATCTAAAGGAGACATACTTGTCAATGTAACAAAAATACAAGAGGCTATGTAATATCGTTTGAAACCTGACTGCCGATACTTATGCAATAAACGACAAAAGATTTCTATGAGATGGTCCAAAAGAATATGGATATCCTTTTTTTTTTTGCTTCTTTAATCATTAATGCTCTAAGTTTAGAGTTTAAAATAATTTTCTCATTCTCTTATGACCTTCATACGACCTTGTAACGAAATGTTACTTAAAGTGACTCGGTATTGTTTTTCAAGTAAAAACAAGAGGGGCACCAGCAAAACGTGAACAGTTATAATAACACGAAGGATGTGATAGCGAGGGACGCAGATGAAAAGTACAAAATAATTTTTTACACAGTTTCAATGATTTATGTGTATTTTAACTGGTCTTGGTAGACAATTGTGTTCTCACGTCCATCTCATGCGTGTTCAATGTTGACTAACACAAGCTGTCCCATCCCTCTCTTCACTGTCAACATCCGCTTTGTCTCTGGTACATTTGTAGCATTTTGACCCCGCATTATCTGTTAAGACCCCCCCCCCCAAGCGTTCGTACTCAGCACAAACTCCGGCTTACCGATTTCTACTAAATATACAAAACATTCATTTTCTAATCATTAACTAGAAATGTTGGATTTAATGCTATAATCAACAATTAAATTAAAACATTTTTGTTCTAGAAGGCTTTAAAAACATTTTGGAATTATAGTTCGATTTTTTTTAGTATACAAGTGATATGGATGCGAAAGAACTAGAAGAACTAGTTAAAGTTTCAAACTTGTTGGAGCATGTAGTGAGGCCATAGATAGTTACGAATAAGTTATGTAAAATATTAATAAAATATTTGCTCTACCTTGGTCACCATGTTCCTATATTAGTCTGTATCATTAGCTAGAGTTGGACATTGACCTACAAACAAAAAAAAAGTTAATTATCTTACCATTAGTGTATATTAAATAATCATTAAAATGTAGTAAAAGATTCTCTTTACACAAAGTGTATGATTTGGTATATATTTAGTAGAATTTGGTGGTTAATTATAAGTTGCATGTTCCACATCTCTTCATATGTAAGTTATTTTTATAATTACTTAAGTAACGGAGGTTGTTTGATATTTTATAACTTTTATGAGTAGTAAAATAGATTTTAAGGTGCTTCTTTAAGTATTCCTTATGCAAACAATCTTTGTAGGTCAGTAAAGTGGGGATGATGATATATTTGGCTTCAACGCCAATAATTAAAGAATTTTTACTAAGTTTTAACATTTGACAATCCAACTTTACTGTCCGATTTGAATTTTACGATTAATGGTAATTATTTTCTTAATTATTTTTGTTTAATTGATGCAACATGCTAGTTATTATGCTCTATTTTTTTCTGTTTTTCTCTATCCCGATGTTATTCGATTTGAAATGTTGCCTCAGTTAATATCCATGTGGCTATAGATGTCTTCATCTCATCAGCCATGGCAATACAGACTAACTTCATTTCATACTTGTCAACTAACACGGGCGAATTAATCGAAACTTCATTGTAAGCATAGCTAACTAGAAACACTTTGTTACTTGTTTTCTGGCTCTTTACACTCGATTGATTAATTGAATTACTCAATTTCTTATGTTCTGTTTGTTTGTAAATTCCTTACATATGTTAACATTAATTGTAATATATATTTATGTAAATATTTATATATACACTGACAGTATCAGTAATATATTTATTATATAATTTATGCACATATAGTTTGTTGTTATATCTAATATATAAAATATTTGTTCTCTTTTTGGTTGTATATAAAGTATGTCGCAGGATAATTTGGACGAGTCAAATCTTTGTGACAACTGTAATACGAACGTAAAGGATTGGATATTTGAAAAAAAATGCAGGTTTTAGCATTCATCCTACCTTTGTTGGAATTGCAACAGTCTAAAGGCCAATATAAAATTTCTCTTTTCTTATAGGATTTTAGGTTAGTTTAGATCCAATGTTAACAGCAACATCCCCGATGTAAACGTACAAATTGCATTTTAGATATTTTGACATTTTTTTTCATTTTGAAGATTATATCACCCTATTTATGTTTTTTTAAAATCATATCTCTATTAAAACGCGATGCTTAGAAACATCATTAATACAAAAGGGGTTGTACATTAAAAAATTTGAAACAATATTCATCAAGATCTTGATAATCGGGTGGTATATCTAAAGTCTTTTAAGGAACATATTAAGGGACCAGTTAATGGGATTGTTTGTATAGTTAAGTGGTCTTCTAACTATTTACTAATGTTGATGAAATTGGGCTATAGTTTGAAAATATTCTGTCCTTTGCATTCGTCCCAGGGTTCCCAAAAACTCGTCTCCGTTTATCCAGCGACAGCACTATAAATTTCTTTGGTAAATGGTATTTTTTTCGTTATATACTCACACTAGGTATATTATATATCCATTTATTTTAAAACAACATTGAGCCAACGGAGAAGTAACAAAGTTTAGAGGTGAGACCGTGCCCGGCGAGGTCTCGAATCTCGATTGATACTAATGGCGTGTTTCTGTGTTCCGGTGCTTGTGCGCGTACGGTCCGTATGTGTGTGTGCGTACGTAGGGCGTATCGCATCGGTCGCTACTGCCCGCTGTGTGAGCGCTCCTTCATCGGGCCCAAGGGGACCATGCAGCTCGTCATTTGTAAGCTCTGCGATAGGCAACTGCATCAAGGTACGTCACCGCCGTAGACGCAATCGCTGCAATCTCCCTCTAGCTCCCCCATCCACCCTACCACAGCACCCACCCCCTTTAGTTTGTCCATTCTTGAATAGCTCTTTGATAGATTGTAATCGAGTGTAATGTATATCGAGTACGGTACGTAAACTCGATTACTTTTGATATTAAATGAAACAAACAACTATAAAATTCATTATTGTGAAAGCCATTTTTGATGTGAAACATTCGATACCAGCGCGTGATATCGTGCCGTGGCGAAGCGTCGTCACGTTACTTTTTTTTTCCACAAGGATTTGAAATTACCCGTGTATCAGTTTTGCTTTCATAACTGGAGTATTAGAAGAACTACTTTCTTCATATTTATTGTAATAACAAAAGCAATATCAAAATAACCCGTTTCCATTTTTTATGGTCGAAAACGCAAATCGTTTCAAAATATCGTTTTTTGTTAAACAAAAAACCCAAATAGTTGATATGTGTTATTTCTTTCACTCAAACGAACGCGGAGTAAAGAAAGAGCGAGACAAATATACAATACTGTTTTCGTTTTCGCCAATTTGTACGTCCGAGTATGTAGCTCAGTATCCTTATGGAAGCGCAACGGTATATACGATGTTCCGATGTTTTAAATTAAATATTAAATTTGGTACCCCGTTCCGATCTCGTGTAGTTTCGAGATTTTAAAAAATTTGCATTTAAAAAAAAATCCCGTGACGGATAGGTTGTTTTTTATTCTATTATAATCGCTTTCTTTTTCATTCCGTTTAAGTTATTTTATATCATTAATATATGAATAGATTTAATGTATTCGTAATTAGATAACGTTAAAATACGTAGGATAATGTGTTATGAATATTAGAGTTAACTTCAAAAAGCTATTAATAAAATGGACAAACTATAATATTAAACAGCGCGGCTAGGCGTAATGGGACTTTTTTAAATTTGTAACATTTGCATGTTCTTATATTTAAACAAAATTTATTTTTATTTTGAGCTGGTTACGTCTAGCCCTTATGTATTTATGAATTTACGATGCTTTATTTTATTTCTATCAAACAAACGAAAGGATACAATTTCTGCTTCTGTTCGGTTTTAGGGATTTCGTCCTAGAAGTTTAGGAATTGTGTCCTAGAGTTTCACGCTTCACGCTTAAAGTTATACGCATCAAAACGCATGGTTTACCATAAAATTCATTTTTGATACATGATTTTTTTATGAGTGTATTTAATGTTTACGCTTCATTCCATATTGTCGCTTTGTTTTAACTCTCCGTGTACATCATTGGTACTCATTTACCAAGTCTGAATGCGTAAGGTATTATCACATATACGACGCAATAGGAGGCTTTGAGTCTTGTGTTTTATAGATGTTTAGAAGGAATATATATCTAGGCCAAAGCATGTCGCGTGAACACCGCAAAATATATAACCTGCCTCGTTAGACAATAGATGTCTATTGGATCACAGATTTTGAAGGATTAGAGCCTTCGTTTGAATGAATTCATAAATAAATAGAAATGCTGATGTGTGTGTGTGTATTGTATTTATATTATATACATTAATGCTGAATCCGTACATATAGTAAATTTTAAATACGCAGTAAAGTCGGTATGTGGACGATAGTTTTACGTGATAACATTAATAATAAGAAAACATTGATGATAAATTATTTTAATAAACAATGGTATAAGACCGATAGCGCCTCTCTATCGCTTGTTCAGCGTTTTCGCTTGCACGCTCGGCTCAGGCAGAACGTGACATAAAGTTATGCTTTACAGTGCGTGCAGCCGGCAACCATCGATTTACAAGACGTTATCACGTCAAAAACCGTATTCTCCCTTTCCTATTTAAAATATCCTTTTAGGAATACAACTTTCTGTTAAAAATCTTTATTACATTAGATCTCCTACAGAATAATGTTTTATTTCCAAAAAGAATTCCTGTGAAAACGTATTATTAAAACAACTCCTGGATTATGATTGAATATACTTCCGTTGAAATGTTATATTTTTTTTACGTTTCAGTATTCAAATTGAAATTGTTCTTTTTAAGCATATATTTATTATATGAACGAAATTATCACTGTAGATAAAGCTAGGTCTAAAAGCATTCATACGGGGTAGCAGGAAAATAATATATTGAATAAATTTTTAGACTTGTGACTGTTCATTTTTATTAATCTTCTTTTCGATACATGTTGGATGGAGGGGACTGTTTGATCAAACCATACATTTTTAGAACAAATATTTTTTCAAAATCAACATATTATTCCTGCTACCCCTGTTACCTACCTGCCTGTTACAATCTAGAGCTTTCGTCGAGGAAATTGTGAGGCGTCTCATCAAAACGAAGCTACTCACGAAAAATTAAAGTTAAGGTAAGTAGCAGCCAATTAACGTCCCACTGCTGGGCACAGGCCTCCTCACTCATATGAGAGAGGGTTTTTAGAACATAGACCCACCACGCTGCTCCACTGCTCCACCACGGAAAGTTAACTTGATAGTAATCAAGTGCAAACCTAGTACCGGGGTTGCCGGACTAGTGTAATGACAATTGAATTCCTAACATGTTTGCATACTTAAATGAGAGCCATGTAGGTACGGATTCAGCATTAGTGACTGAGGCTCTAGGAGCTTCAAGAGTGTTACGTTAACATGGTGGGATGGTTTTGGGCGCAGAGTGCGTTAGGCAGACGGTGTCGAGCCTCAAGGTGCTGGACTACACGTGCGGCGAGTGCCGCCGCGGAGGCATCACCTCGCGTGCCGCCGCCGTGCGCTTGGCGCCACGCACTATCGCCACGCTGTTCATGGCGAAGCGACGCTTCAACAAATACGCGCACCGCCAGTACCTGCAGAGTCGGCAGCAGGAGCGCGCTGCTCTCTCGCACTCAGCCGACGCGAGCCGACACGACGAGAGCGACTCGGAACCGGCCGACGACGCCAGCGACCCGCTCGAGGGCATCGGCGACCCGCCGCCGGACGCTTAGACCCTCTCGCGCGCGACTCGAACGGTCGCCCTCGTCGTATACCTGTGTGTGCCGTTTCCGCCCCCCCTCGCGTTTAGTTATCGGTGTATAGATACGGAACTGTGTAATATATTTAGCTGTTATTAGTTCGTAACGTATAACTCTTATTCGCTTCGGTAACGCGGTCGTGAGGTACTGTTGCATAAATCTGATTAATATAACGATTAACTAGTATGCTATTGTATAGGTGAACTGTCGGATATGACCGGTTGTGTTGTCCCGTTGGCGTAGGTTGTATCTCTCGAACGTTACACATCTTCGAAGTGGTTAGATAGATGTAGTGAGCGGTTCGCTGATTAAAATTGTACAGTAATTTAATACTAACTTCACTATATGGGTAGCTGGGCAATCATACTATTTTTTAATATTAACTCTGTTTTTTTTTTAATTAGAGATTTAAATCATGTGTACGCATCCCCATGTTATTTATGCCGAGAGGAGTACGGGGAAACGAGTAGTGTGACATTTTTTTTCATCGAAGGTGACTATTGTTTGTGTGCGTTTCATGTGGATGAGTTTTCTCTGCGAAATTCTCGAAAGTTCAGTAAAAAAAAATAAACTGTATATTATAAATCTGCCTTTTAATGCATTTCTAATGCAATATCAAACGTTTCAACAAGATTATTATATGTTTATAAAAAAAGAAGACAGTGCGCATTTTCTTATCCGAGTTTAGGCTAATTTTAGTGTATTGTTAATTTCGCTTAATAAGGTATTTATTTTAGTTTAAACTTTTATATGGATACAACTGTATACAAACATATACCCGTATCGTTATTCATATATATGTATTATTATAGTATATTCGAGATGCAAAAGTATATGGCAATAAATATTTCTGTTGAGTGCGACTGTGATTGCAGTGTGACTTCACTTGTGAATTTTACATTATATCCGATACCCTGAATGAAATAGATATCGGTTGATTTAAGATAATTGTTGATTGAAGATATGTTAATAGATTGTTAGATTTTTTTTTAGTTTATTCTAAACGAGTGGAATTCAGCAGCTCTTCTGAATAACGACTTATATTATTTAACCTTTCCGGCTCTAAGTGTCAAAAATTTACTCGTGATCCGAACGGGGGTACCAAAAGATCCCAGTTCAGTTGTATTGAAATGTTAGACATAGTTATCGCAACTATACAACATTTTTAAACGACAATAAAAAACGGAAAAAAACTTTCTAGAATAACAAAAACACATTAAGAAAATTGCTCTTCTAACAAAAGTTCTTCTAAAAGTTATTTTTTAAACTCATGGGGGATTTGAAATCCCCCGCTTCGGGCCGGTTGGGTTAAACTCATTCGAGACAAAATGCTAGTAGTATATATGATAGATATTCTGATAGCGTTATTGAGCAGGTTGTCCCTTTAAGATTTTTTTGTTTATTTCCCATTTACACCTAGCATTTTGGCTTAATTTCAAAGTACAAAACATAGGCTACCTTATTCTCATCTAATTTATGTATTATTGCCCTTGAAATTGCACGAAAAACAGCGAATAAATATTACGGTCAAACAAATATAGCAGAGTATTTATTACGTTTAGTTTACGTTATAAATAAATTATTTATACTACCCACTTATATATATAGATGTAGGAGTTTTCAATTTCTCGGGCGATACGAGAGATTTAACGATTTTATTGTTCTCTGTGAAACGGTGCATTGTCTCGATATAAGAAAAAAATATATCTTAAAGACGTACTTTATTTCGATATAAAAAAAAATTTATAAAACTTAAAGTACAGTTTTTTCCGTTTCATAATAGTCACATCTTTTGCCAAAGCATATTGGCGGCTGGCCCGCGTGGCTTGAAAGTAAATGCTAACCTATTTTAATATTTAGCAAATATTACCGAAATTGCTTTAATATTTCTATTATTACATATAAAAAAATATTGTTGAGACTAACATTTTAATGTTAGATAACACTACAAAAAGGCATTTAGCAATAAAGATTTAAAAAGTTAAATAACAATACAAATCTTAAATTCGGCCATTCAAAATTAGGCCATTAAATTTGATTATCCATTAGGCCTGATTGGCTTATTTAGCACAAAATTAAGCCATTAAACTGTGTTAATAAATTAGTTCACTCAAATTTATTGATGGAATTCAGTTATTAAATTTTGTGCAATTGGCTGTCTTGCCCCAAATTCATTGATATTAAATAAGCCATTCAGACCAATACAATGAAAACATGAAGGTCTGACTGGCTTATTTACCTTAAATATATTAGCACAAAATATAGCTAGATGGAAAGGTCTGCTTTTGTACATAGAAATGGAAATAATTACTAAACGATATTTCGTAACTGCACTAAAAAACCAAAAAGAGATATTTTATTTTGGTTATCCTTTTTTTTCATTAAAAACAAACTCAAATTTAACAAATTAATTAAATATAATTTTAATTTGACTTTATATGTTAAATTAAAATATGATTCCTCGAATGGCGATATAATAAAGTACGTTTTTAAATATTTTAACTAAATCACAATAAAAATAACAACTAGAGTATCGTTTCACTTTTATACGTCCTCTGTACTTATTACCTTCTGCGCGCTATTGTCTTTTAACCACTGCTGAGTGCAATTGTCCCAATATGTTGTGTATTATACCTTGTATTAGAGATATAATCAGTGATTACAAACTGATTAATTGTAATGTAACGAGTTTAGTTTATAATTATGCTTTCTTTATTATTAATCATTAATTTAGTGACAACTTTTAAGATATGTCAACAAGATATTTCGTCAAATCATGTAACGATTCTTTTTACGATATACACAACTGGTTAGGTGTGAACACACCTTTAAAATTGCATTGCTTTATTGACACAGGTGAATAAGACTTACATGTAAGAGAAAAATAATTATAACTTTTATGTCTACTTAATGCAAGTGTAAACGTTCTAGAAATCTCGCACTGTTCGGTCAATTTTTGTAAAAAAAAAAAACAAATAAAGTAAATTTAATTTGACCCCAACTTTGTTTTTATTTCCTTGTGTAAATGAAACACCGATTGTGCAATAAAAATAATCTTTATATATTTCCACTTATAATATGGTAAACTCGTTAGCATAATTAACAAAATTTTATAAACACTGAAATATATTCAGCAAATATACTTTTAAAACGGCAATAAAGCATCTGCATTCTTATTTCAAGGGCTGGGTACCTGAAAATAAAATATATAAATATGTATAACGATGACACCTACGTATAAAAGGATAAGTTGTATTTTTGACGTTTTGACGACTTTATTACAGCTATTAAACAATCTAGATCTATTTTTAGCTTTACCTGTTTGTAACGAACTTTAGACGTGATTTTGCCTCACTTGTCAAATCAAAATATTCTTTATTCAAGTAGGCTCAAAAAGCTCTATTGAATCGTCAGTAGTCTGTCCGTTGGTAATACATCTACTACCGGTTCAGAAAGTTGAATCCGCTGAGAAGAAACCTGCAAGAAACTCAACGGTTTTAACGGTAATAGTTGTGAATGTTACATCGAGTAATATTTAGCATCTGTGAGCAACTGGAATCAAGTCCCAAACATATCTCTCGCTTAAATAATCTTCAAGGTATATTATTAGGTATATATAGGTCGAGCAAAAAGTTTTTATGCAGTTTTGAACCTGGCACATTCATAATTTCATTCAATAGTCTTTTTTTGAATTTCGAACACAGAGTTTAAAGAAACAAAAGACAATTTGGAGCCTGTTCGTTGTTAACAAACAATCGAATACTAAAAAAAAACTTGATTTTAGTGGTTTACTCGGATTTAATTCTTGAAAGTGTGATATTTCTCATTGGTTTTCCATTAAGGTAAGGTTCTATCAATAATCAATGGATACTTCGCCTGAAGTCGCCGCCCAGGCTGTGGCACTTATCCAGGCGGGACACAGCCAACGAAATGTGTGTTCAACTTAATTTAAGTCGATCTGCGGTCCGAAATGTTTATTCGCGGTACCTAGAGACTGGCGGCTTTGTTCGTCGCCAAGGAAGGCCACGATCTCGGGTCACNTCAAGGGCTGGGTACCTGAAAATAAAATATATAAATATGTATACACCTACTTATAAAAGGTTAAGTTGTATTTTTGAAGTTTTGACGACTTTATTACAGCTATTAAACAATCTAGACCTGTTTTTAGCTTTACCTGTTTGTAACGAACTTTAGACGTGATTTTGCCTCACTTGTCAAAACAAAATATTCTTTATTCAAGTAAGCTCAAAAAGCTCTATTGAATCGTCAGTAGTCTGTCCGTTGGTAATACATCTCAAACTCGACGGTTTTAGTTATAGTTGTGAATGTTACATCGAGTAATATTTTGCATCAGTGAGCAACTGGAATCAAGTCCCAAACATTTCTATCGCTTAAATAAACTTCAAGGCATATTATAGCCTCTTGTAAAAGGGTGTTTTTGACATATTTCTTAAAATTATGTGGAGGCAAGTCTAAAATTGATTTAGGTATCTTATTAAAAATGCGTATGCTCAACCCGACACATGATTTCTGAACCTTCTTCATTCTAAAATAAGGAATTACAAGTTTGTTTTTATGTCTTGTATTAAAATTGTGTATTTCACTATTTGTACTGTATAAGTGTATGTTATCACAAAATAAAGATAATATTTAATATATATTGTAACGGTACTGTAAGAAATGATTTCAATTTTTCTCTTAAGGAAACGCGAGATCCTAATTGATATATGGCACGTATTGTCCTTTTTTGTAAAATAAATATAGTTTTAATGTCCGCGCCTTACCCCATAACAGTATGCCGTAAAATATAATGATATGAAAATAAGCAAAATACACCCTTTTGGCAGTTTCAACATCAGTGTATTGTCTACCTTTTTTAACAGCGAATGCAGCGGAACTAAGTTTACTCGCTAGAGTCTTAATATGGACACCCCACTGAAGCCCCGAGTCTAAGAAGAACACTGTAGACGTAACTTGCTTTAGAGTACTATTATTAATTTGAATACTTCTACAAATTTCTCTTGCATTTGGCAAAGTGAATTCAACATACTTAGTTTTTGTCGAGTTTAATACTAAATTATTAACTGAAAACCAATCTGAGTCTAGTAATAGGGTATTATTTACATCGTTAGTTTTCCTTGTTTCTATCAATTTTAAATAACAAGAACGTGTCAGCAGCCAATAGCATTATATCACATGGTACGCTAAATTGTTTATATATATTAAAAATAAAAAAGGGCCTAATATTGAACCTTGTGGGACACCCATTTTTACCGGTGACAAAGGTACATTACAATAATTTAGAATAGAAGATAGCTAACTAAAAAGCGAAAAACAAATTATAGTTAAAAAGAATGAAATGAGTAAAAATGAAACTAATTGGCGTTGAATATTAAATGTCACTGTTCCATAAAGCTTGTAAAAATTTGCAAAAAAGTTATATTTGACACGTATCGGGATTATATTACAGTCAATAATATCTTGCTCGATATCAATTGTTATTATTTATCACTAGTTTCATTCTGAAATGCAGAGTAATGACGCCGCTGTTGGCAGTGGGTTGGTTACAAGGTGTGTTCCTCATACGGTACGAGTTTTTTGCGAATCGTCTAGAAGACTGACGCGAGTGCTTCGCTGATTGACTACAAAATCTGGAGTGTTTCGGTAACTGCCAGAACTATCGCATGAGTAAAGCCGTAGACCGTGTAGACCAAGTGATTGTGTTAACAGCCACCGCAACCACGCCAAGCCCTACTTCTAGAATTAACAGGAGAGCCCGACACTTCACGTACGTGCACGCAATTCCTGCTTCCTTCTCTAATATCACGTCTTTCACGGACAAGTCATTCTAAAATCTTTAATACCGTCTAATTTCTCTCAAGACGGTGGCACCTTCTGCTTCTTTTGTTTAAAAATGTCGTATAAATCAATCCACGCTTTGAAAATAGTGACATTAAATATTTTTATCAGTAATTTAAAATTTAAGCTAAGAATTATTTTGCGGTTGTTCCGGTGGTTAAGGATCCTTTCGGACAGGGCATTAATAGAACGGTGGAAGGAGGATCTCTGATCTCTAATAACCATAGTGGGGAGAATTACCTCGGCAGCTCTACTACAGAACTGACACGGTGCTTTTGGTATACCAGAATGTCGGCTGAGAAAAATCGGCCGCCTGCCACGAGTGTGTTGTATCCATAGATTCAGCGCATCACACAATGACACAGTATTCCGCCTGGGGACCTCTCGATGATGGGCATAGTTGGTGCAATGTTTGCTAACAAGGCTCCAGTGGTTTTAGATTGCGAGTATGTTATGTGGCCGAAGAAGGCATCAGAGAGATTGAATGCCGTTGATACGCCCCACTCCTACGAAGGAGGCGGGTAAGCAGGATGCATTTGCGCATCTCCTTTCTCCTTCATAAACATTTTGAGATAAGGTGATTACATCTGCAGTGCCAGAGTGGATTGTGTATGCGTACCTCTGTTTCTCCACCTATTGGGTACTCTGACCTTCTCAGTGACCTCTACACTCCCAATCAGGGCTGCGTAAACGCATTTCCCAGCTTCAGAAAATATAACAACGATGAGGCTACTTTTACAAGCTCTTTTTTATGCCCTCTTACTGATACTTACTCGCAATATCGTCATTCTTGCAAGCGCAAGCCGCTGATGGAGAGGAAGGTGAAAGCGTTGTGCAGCGCCACCACGGGCACAGCGCTCAGCGCCACGCGCGCCTTCAGCCGGGCACCCACGGCCGCCGCGGCCGCGGACAAACTCTCAGCTGACGGGGAACCCCACACCTTAAAGAGACAATGGGTGTTGCAAATGCATATTAATAAGTTTAGTTACCACCCTACAAGCAAAAACGTGCCGCCGAGGCACCAAAAAAAGGCGTTTCGGTATAATGCTGTGTGTAAACCATAAAAGTTATATTACTTTTGACCAATTTAACACGCTTCCATCTTAGATTGATGATTACTCGCAGGTGAGATCACAATTAAACGCTAACTTGACAGCAATAAAAGTTGGAGTGAGAAATTCCCCCAAAGGCTAATGCTTCCATCAATCCAACTCGGCTGGGCGGCCACAGTCCAATTTTTTATTATTTGTTATCCACAATCCTTCAATACCTTAAGCAAAGTTTTTCGAACTTGATTGCCAGTGATGATGTATGGCTCTGAAATGTGGTTGTTAACTATGGTCCTCATACGAACACTCAGAGGGGTTATACTCAAAGTTTCTCTACGCGATCAAATTAGAAATTCCAATCGCGAGACTGAAATTGTAATGGTCGGACATATAGTCCGATGAACAGAAGGTGTTGGAATGTCGACCCCACACCGGATTTCGCATTTTAGACCCACCGCCAGAGAAGAACCGAGAATATAGAGGTTCGCCGGCAGCCGCTGGAGACTGGCGCGAGATCGGGCCTGGTGGGTGTCATTCGGTGAGACCGTTGTACAGCATTGGACGACTATCGGTTAAACCGACGACGACGAACGATGTATGTAAATTTTTTGCGTCTTGTTATACCTGGTAGAATATCCTGACGTAGAGCGCGGGGCAGGGCTCCCTCTCGTGGCAGTCGTTGAGCAACTTGCGGAGCGCGTACTCTAGCGCGGCTTCCAGCTCTGCGCTCGTCATACCAGCGGCATGTGCGCGGTGTCTAGCGCACGCCGCCGCGTCCGGGAACGACACCTGGCACGTCGAAGGTGATGAACCTACAATATACAACAATTATTCATTTATACAGGCCTTATTGGCGCTTAAAGCCCCTGCTTTCTGCAGAAGGTTAAGCGGCGGAAACTGCTGTCTTGAGCGCCTCTTCCCACATCCATGAACCGCCATTAACACATTGACTGCCGAGAAAGGTCTACATGACCAGTACCATGATGCTGCTGGACATCTCAGATAGCATAAGGAATCAAACTGACCTGCACACAGTAATATCGACAGGTAATTGTGATTGGTTATCTTATAAGAAAGATCCGGCAGATTCAAATATAGTACTGGTGTTGGTCATGTTAGCCCTCCGCGACAGTTAAAGTGTTAAGCTTCATCTGGTATCCCATATGGAATTGCCCAAACAAATTACTGGTGTTCGAATTTGGGATGATGAGGGACCACTGGATTTGACGTTGTCAGTGAGTCCCCATGCCGACTACCGTCATGCCTGGCTATTACGTTTTGAGGAAAAAATCGAAGTAAATTATTTTTGAAATGTACATTATTTTTTAAAAAGATAAATATCTTTGGAAATAAAACGTGTAAGAACATGTAGATGAATAACAGGATGTTTTTTCTTACTCGTTTTTTACATTCCTTCTTTTTATTCAGTTTTTATAACAATTTTTCGATATTTTAAAAATGTCCTTTGGGAGTTAGCAGTGTCTCCACAAAAAAATCCAGTAGTTACATATTTTAACACTATTAGACGCAACCTTGAGGCGTCCGAACTAAGTAGAGAGAGAGAGAGAGAGGGAGGGAGAGAGAGAGAGGGAGGGAGAGAGAGAGAGGGAGAGAGAGAGAGGGAGGGAGAGAGAGAACACTATTGCACACAAGATAAAAATAAAAAGACATAAACTAAGATACTTATTATTATAATATAACGTGCATAGGCGGTCTTATTGCTGCAAGCAATCTCTTCCAGACAACCTTATTATGTAAAGAAGCAGACTTATATATAAAGACTAAAATAAATAATACTACTAATAACTACTACTCCAAAGACCTCCAACAAAGATGCGGCGACATTAAACCGAGGTATAGACGGCCTCGCTAGAGCAATGGTGCGAGTATTCTCTTCTCCTGCAGAAATCCTGGCTTCTATTCCCGGCAGGACTAATTTAGTAAGTTTCAATATTTTATTTATTTGTTTCTGGACTAGTGAGGGGCGGTTAATTACCCCCCTACCAGCAAAAATGTACCGCCAAGCAAAAATTCTGCGTTACGGTACGATGCTGTGTAGAAACTATTAGAGGTATATAACTTCTTACAAAATTAGAGCGATTCTATTTTAGACTATCATCACTTACTATCCGGCGAGATTACGCCCAAGCGCTGATCTGTCGGCAATAAAAAATCGTATCTAAATATAATTATTTTATTTATTGTTAGCTTACCGGTAGCAATGTAACATACAATGGCAGCAACAGTGTTCTCGTAATTCCACCTCCTTGTGATTGCCACTTTATAGTCACCGACGTTACAACCAGTCTCCTCATCTGTAGAATAGAATTTAATACTGATTTATCTTAACTAAGTTAATAGGTTGGCGCAGCGCAAGAAAAATATCATATGAATTATAAAATAACAAGAAATTATCATTTACTTATATTATCTGTGGGGGCGATTTATTTTTCCTCAACTGTATATTACATATTATTATATTGACTATTTGAACGGGTACATACCACGTACATATATTACTATTATTACCGTGATGTATTATTTTTTTATTTATTCACCAAAAAAGAAGCTTAGTAATAGGATATTAAAAATTAGTATACATAGGATACCTTATATCTTTGGAGAGATCTCTTCCAGAAACCCCAGAAAGTGGAAGAATTTTATAAAACATGTGGTGTAGGTACAGAGATATGAAAAACTTAAATATTACTAGGTATTACAATTAATAAATGTTGTTTAAATTATTTTTTTAGTTATTGTTATCTTTTGAAATTTATCATGGGGGCTATAATATAAAAGATGCTAAAAAGAAGAGATTTCGTTTTATTCGCTCTTCGCCAATAGGGTAATATCAACTTACACATAAATAAAAGTCATAAAAGTTCCCCAACCGCTGATCTAAATTAAAACGACGACTTCCTTAGTATATATCAACATGTTTATTAGTTTATATTTTTATAATATTTATGTAGTTTATAAATATATGATAGTATAAAATTTTTTTAAACGTACAACCTTATATTTTACAGTCTTTCTTTGTTCTTAAGATTGTCAAGTAGAGGTCGCTATAAAGGGATAAGACCGTCTTATATCAAGCCGCTTCTTAGTTTAAGTTTTACTCTACTTAGTATGTAACAAAATAAAAGCAAACTCACATTCGAAGCGGTTGTTGTCGGTGTGGGCCCAGGCGTGCCACTCCACGCACGCTTCTCGCGGCAACGCTTCCACTACGGCGCACTGAACAATCGCACCCGCAGTGCGCCGCTCCAGCTGCCGGCGAGCCTCGCGGGCTGCACCACGCCCCGTTACATAGCACACGCTCTGGACAGCGAGCATTGCATTATTTAATAAAGAACGCCAATAGATGTGGCAAAACGTTATTACAATTAAACAACATATCAACAGGAGCCGCAGTACATATCCAGTTAAAACGTACCGCCAAACAAAGAGATTTGTGTTCCGGTACGATGCTGTGTAGAAACCGTAAGGGGTATATCGCCTCTTAACAGATTAGCGCGTTTCCATCTTAGACTTACCATCAGGTGAGATCACAGTCAAGCGCTAAACTGTCAGCAATATAAAAAAAAAAAGTTAATAGCGAACTCAGCATGCATCATATACACAAGTGTGGTTTTTAATTTTACAAAAATATGAGGTAGGTCCAATTTCGATTTCAAAGAGGTTAACCGCTGAATCCAACTCCTTTCGTCCAATATTGCTCAGTGTCTGAAGACAAAGCTCTTCGAACAGTGCGTGTTGCCAGTGATGACCTACGCCTCCGAAACGTGGTCGTTGACTATGGGCCCCATAAGAAAACTCAGAGTCACTCAGCGTGCGATGAAGAGGACTATGCTCGGAGTTTCTCTACGCGATCAAATCGGAAATGAGGAGATCCGTAGCAGAACCAAAATCACTGACATAGCCCTACGAATCGCAAACCTGAAGTGGCAATGAGCGGGACACATAGTCCGACGGCTCGGTGGACGTTGGGGCCCGAAGGTGCTGGAGTGGTGACCCAGCACCGGACGCAGTGTAGGAAGAACCCCCAGAAGGTGGACCGATGACATAAAGAAGGTCGGCGGCGCAAGATCGGGCCTTGTGGACATTATTACGTGAGACCTATGTCCAGCAGTGGACGTCCATCGGTTGAAGCGACGACGATGATGATGAGGTAAAAGGCAAACCTACAGTTTACAAGGAAGGACAAAATGTAGCAAGAACGACATACTCCTTGGTAAGGAAAAAAATCTTCGATTCTTTTTTGTTTTTTTTCTGTATGTAGCCATCTGCTTGTTTCGTTTCGGAACGTGTTCTCGAAAATGAAGAAAAACGCAGTGCGAGCCGTTATTAAATAGTTCTGTTTAAGTAAAAGTTGACAACGCAAGAGATTCATTGCGATTTGGAAGCAACATTAGGAGAGTCTGCTCCGCCGTATTCCTCTGTCGCAAGGCGGGCTTATTAATTTCGAGTAGGAAGAATGAGCACGGAAAACGAACTTCGCTGCGGCTGTCCATCGATGTCAGTCATCCAAGAAAATGTTGCGAAAGTCGAGAAAATTATATTGAGCGATAGAAGAGTTACCATCCAATACTTAATTCCAGAACCGGGCATTTCATATGAAAGTACCTATTCAATCTACATCGAAACAATCTTTGAATATAAGAAAAGTCTCCGCAAGATGGGCGTCGAGAACGTTAACCGACAGTCAGAAACAAAATCGTCTTGACATTTCGAAGATATTGTTGGACAAGTTTCAAGAAGATTCTAAAAACTTTTAGTCTCGAACGAAACACGGGTCCATCATTTTGATCCGGAAGAAGTTTCGTGCCGTGGCATCGGCTAGCAAGGTTCTGGCAATTGCATAAAAATTCGCAGGTTGCTAATAGAAAAAAACAAGTTATTTCTTACTACGGGACAAAAGTTTCAGTTTTCGGCCCATGATACATGAAACAACCAAATCATATACGTAATATACATAAGAAATAGAATTCAACCCGGGACCTATGTTAGTGTGGCACCTACTCGCCAATACCAATTAGCCAGCAACTTACCTGAACAACACTGCGTATGTGTGCACGTCGGTGAGCCGCTCTCAGTACGCGAGTGAGATGCCGGAGGGCGAGCGAGCACTGAGCCCGGGCCCCGCCCTCAGTTAATTTCATACAACCTGGCACCAGAGCTATCTGACCACACGTGCCAATCACTTCGCCCACCTGCACAGAAAATTCATTTATATGTACGATACCACACCCAGAAATACACGCATTTACGCATGCAGATACGTACGCCCGCACGCACACACAGGCAGTTTTTTGATGAGCACCATGATATATCACAAATTCTCTTTTCTCTATTTTAAATTTAATTAATAACAAAAACAAAATTTAATTAATAATTTCTAATATTGACAAAAAAACATGTCGCTTTTTTATTTACAATTCATCATTTGAGATTTCAATAAATTATTTGTATTAATTTTCGACACTTAATGACGATTAAACTCATTTAATTCCTAACATATATTCGTTTTTCTAAAGTTTTAGATTTGTATAAATATAAACAAGACTTAAAAATTAGTTTGCCAAAGAATTTTCACTTCCGACATGTGTACTTTGTACGCACGCACTTTTAATCTTAATCTATATGTATTTTTAATTTCAATTGATAAATGCTATTTTTTGGTATAGGAAATTGCTCGAACTATTTCGACGTTGAGAAAATCTTATAAATCGACAGTTATCGGCTGCATGCACCAAAAATCTTGACTCATTGTCATATTCCGCCTGAACTGATAGAACAAGCGGTAGAGAGGCGCTATTGGCCTAATTCCATAGTTTATTACAACGACGTTTTCTTATGACCAAGCCAACTTTACAAGCAATTTTAAAAGTAAAAGCCAACTTATGAAAGTTGTAAGACGTTACAATAAGGATTTTTTGATTTCATTTACCTTAACAGCCTGACTATATGGGCCAATGTTTGCAGGTGCCCAATGAGAGATACCTTGTACATGCATTGTCACTCGTTCCTTCAAAATCCCATCATTTTCCGGGTTTGCGATCGCTGCTTTATAAGCCACCTATAAATTAAATCACGTTTTTAGTTTTATCAGGTGAGATTACTCCATTCAAAGCCTCAGGTAATAAAAACGTATTGTACAACAATTATATAAACAAAATATTTAAAAGAATATTACAACGCCATTTAGAATGAACTCCTTCATTACATAGATACCTTTAAATCTTTTAGATGAGGTATTAATAGACGGCGCTGTACAGTTTTTTTCGCAAAATAAATTCGATTGATAAATAATCCGCTATTTGTAATAAAAATGTAGTGGGATGTATAAAAAGCATTTTATTATTAATTACAATTTGTAGAAGAACCTATAAAATTAGCTTCTATGAATTATATCAATAGTGTTTTAAATCGCTCACACACACACGCACGCATACACCAATACACACACAAAAAACTTCTTTGAAGCATACTTTACTCTATTTTATATCTTTATATGTGTGTATATGTATATCTCATAGCCTTATTTTAAGACTCCAACAAGACGTTCTCGAGATGTCGCTTGATAAATTCAGTCTTTGTCAAAAGAAAGTTGTTAGAAAAATTAATTTATAAATTGCAAGATTACTTAAACGATAGAAACGTGTGGGAGAGAACGAATTACTCTAATTTGAATTGAAATATATTAAACTAATATGTAATGATGATGGTAACAAAAAAAAACAAAATACTCGACTGAGTTTGATGTGGGCTCTTCTCAGATCAGAGCGCGAATTAACTTTAGATTTTAAATCGTTCTTTAATGCCATCATCAGACATACAATATTTATGCGTGGAAAAAAAATATTATTATATTCGACGATTGACAAAAGTGCTGTAATAGGCCTACTTGATAAAGATATTTTGATTGATTTGATATATATAAATTTCTTACCCCGTCCAATATGAGTCCAACGTTCTTCGGTAGAGGGCACTGTACACACACTCTAGTCGGAGGATTAGGAAACGAAAACGTATCAACGTAAATCTTATTGAGTGAGGCATACTGCTCCATATCCCGCATGTATATGTTTATTGAACATATGTCGGGTAGTTGTAAATTTTCCGAGTCGAGTACGTCTGCAATGGTATTAGCATGTCAATTTGTAGTGTCGATTAGGTCGTACTATTCTACGCATACTAAGTAAATCTAAAGATGTCACTTAATAAATTTAAATCATTTATTGAAAGAAAAGCTAATAAATTAAACTATAATTTTAAGGATTACTTAGACATTAAGAAAAGGTGGGATTAAATTATTTCTCTAATCAAAATAACATGAATTAAAAATTATATTGCAATGAAAATTGTAAGCTCGTCAGCTTTTAGTCTAAGTCGTTCTCTAATATCATTAACAATATTTCACGATTCAAAAGTGCACTAAAAACCTACAATTATACATAAGTTTTGAAGTTATACTTCTTTTGGCGCGTTGAGAGTAAATTTTTACGATGCCAGCGCACACCGTCACAAAAAACCGACACCCTGTCAACATTTTTGGTTTTATGAAAAGATCTTTATCTTGTTACGCTAAGTATAACTTATAACGCATGTAGTGACATGTCACTACATATATATGTCACTACATACATATATATATATATATATAGATTTGTCGTAGCTAGAATAATTTCCTATCAGTTCAAAAAGGTGGTTGTATATTTAATATGATATACATATATTAATGCCATATTTTCATATAATATCTTGGATTGTATGTAAATAAAACCAGTCCAAGAATTTTTGCAATTGAAATATTCTCCAACTATATAATGCGCTTTACGTTTAAGAATAGCCTTTACATATTCCTTCAACTTATGTAAATTTATTGCTATCAATGACGACGGAAATCGTGCTTATTTTAATTACCGTATAAATTAGTTGCACATAAACAATAACAACGTTGCGAGATAATTCTGTCAAAGATAAAATGTACTGGCTTGGTGCAGTCCATTATCTTATCAATGTAATCTGTCACCGTTACAAAAACATGTAAATATATTCAACTCACCCGATGGTAAGTGATAATACAATCGCAAGTCGCATGCTAACCGGGTAAAAGATAATTTACTTCTTAATGCATAGCATCGTACCAGAGAGTAAAATTTTTGCCATGCCAGACGAAGGCAAATTAGCTACAGACGATAGCGCGTCTCTACCGCTTGTTCTATCAGCTCAGGCGGAACATGACAATGAGTCATCATTTTTGGTGCATGCAGACGAAAAGTTCGAGCAATTTCCTGGACCAAAAAAATGGCATTTATCGATCGAAATAAAAAATACATATAGATTAAGATTAAAAGTGAGTACAAAGTACACATGTCAGAAGTGATACAAAGCAAAGTAATTTTTCAGTCTTGTTTATATTTATACAAATCTAAATTTTAGATTTCCGAGACTTAGAGGGAGGGAAAAAGGAAGATAGATATGTTAGGAATTTAATAATTATTAAAATTATTAAAAGTATCGAAAATTAATACAAATAATAATTTATTGAAATCTCAAATGACGAATTGTAAATAAAAATACTACGCGTTTTTATCAATATTAAAAATTATAATTAAATTTTTGTTTCACAATTTAAATCTTAGAATTTATGAAATATTTTAATTTTATATTTTATGAAAAATAGTGTATTAAATTGTTAAACGACTAGTGGCCAATGCCACATGTTATTTGTAAATATTAAATCTATCTAACCTTGAAACCAATTAGCATTAAAAACGCTGCTCATCTTCGTGACGCTAATCACGCTTTTCTTTCGTAAAAATTTTACCTTCATGCGCCTTAAGAAGTTTCTCTTCAAAAACAATTTCCAAAATTTACTTTCACGCGCCTGGATTATTTTTGCGATTACTATGAGATATTCATTTAAATTACATGATACAAAAATTCATTAAAATGGTAATTATAACCGAAATATATTTTTAACTGAACCGTCTAGTGAATTACTACTACTATCTTTTGGTAAAAACGGTATACAAATCCCGTCAGCAATTTTTAATTTCATCGCAAAGAGATAAGTATTTGTCACAATCCAGCTCATAAATTATATGTTTATCAAATTTCAACCAAACCAGTTCAAATGTTTTTGCATGACTAAGTAACAAATATCCAAAAGCAAAGTGTGTAAAAGGTCAAATCCTCATGATTTGAAATCTCCCATGTGTGAGTTTTAATTTAACAACTTGTTAAATTAAAAGTCACACATAGTAATTCTAATATTAATAATATTAGAATAGCTCATTTCTTCCCATTTTTTGTGATTAGAAAAGTACAAGTTGTGTCCGCGACTTCGCCTATATAGTGTTTTTGGGTAGCATTTTTAATAATTCAGGCTAAAAGAAGACACATACGTGTAAATAGATAATATATCTTTACTGATTTTTTTTGTTTAGATCATTTGTGTACTAAATTTCATTCAAATCAACTCAGGTTTTAGAAAAACCTTTTTCCGTTTTTATTCATTTCAAATATTGTTTTTGGTAACAAAAAAGCCAAACAGTTCATACGCATCATCTACATTCCAATTATTAGCACGCTTTGTTGTAGTCTGCTAGTGACATGCTTTTCCTCTCACTCCAAAAAACGCGGTACCGCCGTAAAGAAAGAGCGAGACAAATGGACAACACTGTTTTCGTTTTCGCCGAATTGTACGGCCGCGTATGTCGCTTAGTCGCCTCAAAGAAGTGCAATGGTTTGCATGTGTCGTTCAGATGACTTTGTTTCAAATTCCAACCGAGGTCTTTTGGTACACCCGTGTGAATCACGCGTAATTTTTTCATAAATGTAGCTCCAAAATTTAAAATTATTTTTAAACTGTGTTAATTGTTTACAAATAACAAATAGGCATGCATAAATTAGCAAAGAAAGAAGCACATGAACAAGTTTACCTACTAATGAGTTTTTTCATAGCGTCCTTAGTGGCTAGTGCGGTATCAACTCCCTCTCCTACGATCCCTCCAATAAAATACCACCCGTGTCTGTTCCCGTATATAGTTCTGTGATCCAACACTGGCCTTATCTCATTGGAATCGTTCATTTCGTCGTAATAATATCCGTCTTCTATACTTTCAAGTTCATTTTCGTTATCATTGTTTAAATTAAGAGGAACTTCAACATTATCCCCTGAATATGTGAGCAAAGGGTTCAGTTCATTACTCTTTATCTTTTCCACCTTTTCTAACTGCTCGATGGATTCTAGTTCTGTTTCACTTAGTTCTATATCACTTATGTCGCTAAACACGTTATCGCTCAAATCTTTTACAAAATCTAATGAGTTTCTCACAGTTGGAGGTAGTTTGATTGTTTCGTCATAGTTTTCTTTAATTTCTAAATGTAACTTTAAGTTTAAATAACCGACAGCCGCCACAGGGTCTTCGGTGTGTATCACCATTTCTTTTTCATCTCTGTTAACAATAATTTTGTGTTCATCATATTAAAAAACATCAATTTTATGTTTATAATTGCCCTAAAAGTGTTTTCAATACCGAATAGATCGATTGTGATATACTCGTATAATTGAACCTTAAGTCAGCATTGTAATATATGTCTTGTAGCTCAATCTGTCCATCAAATTAAGCGTTGGCGTAGACGTTTGAAACATACCACGAACAAATCTGAAGTTTTATTAAAAGAAAGACAATATTTCTGAAGAAAGTCTTAGTTAATTCGTGGTGTGTTTCGTTGAAGTAAGATATCTTAGTTAAATCGCTTTCGATTCAAGTCCTTGGTAAGGTGTTAACAATTTTATCTGTTTGATTATATCTTAGAAAATTAAAAATGTCGTAACAGATATAGTCTTTTAATCCCAGAAAGGAGATAACGTTTATGAACTATTTCTTGAACAATACGGTCTCTCGTTAGTACTATATACACATTAGTGTAATTTTTTTACACGTTTGCTGGTGCGATTACTCTTAAATTTAAATAGGTTAAGTTACGCAACTTTAGTTTCTTAGTTTTGTCATGTAGAATATTTTTAGTTTTAACATGTTAATAGTACAGTGACGTCAATGTCATGATCTGACCGCCTTCAATGCCTCTAATATTTGCTAACCATCACCAAAAACACCATTTGCTTAACAAGGACTTGTAACTGTAGTCAATGTTATTAAACTTATAAATTAAGAAAATATAAAAATACAATGCAACACAGTGTTTGTTTTTGTTGGGGTTTTATTTAAAGTAATATTGTACACAAAATAACTTATGTAACTTATATTTTTTATATAAGTTACTAGTGTAACTATCACACTAGTCGTCGCTTCAACCGATGGACGTCCACTGCTGGACATAGGTCTCACGAACTGATGCCCACAAGGCCCGATCTTGAGCCGCCTGGCTCCAGCGGCTACCGGCGATCCTCCTTATATCGTCGGTCCACCTTGTGGGGGGTCTTCCTACACTGCGTCGTCCAGTGCGGGGTCGCCATTCCAGCACTTTCCGACCCCAACGTCCATCGGTTCGTCGGACTATGTGCCCCGCCCATTGCCACTTCAGGTTCGCGATTCGTAGGGCTATGTCGGTGACTTTGGTTCGGCTACGGATCTCCTCATTTCTGATTTGATCGCGTAGAGAAACTCCGAGCATAGCCCTCTCCATCGCACGCTGAGTGACTCTGAGCTTCCGCATGAGGCCCATAGTCAGCGACCACGTCTCAGAACCGTAGGTCATCACTGG